>CM049604.1:3812027-3814527 GCA_026979955.1 Megalurothrips usitatus | reverse complement strand
ACACAGCAGCGCCGCACCTATCCCGGCGACCCCTGACCGCCAACGCCTCCCCCCCTCTCTGTCTCTCTCTGTCTCCCTCTCTCTCCTCCCCCCCACTCTCTCGCTCTCTCTCCCTATTTCGCGCCCCTCCCGCGGCGCCCCCTCCCCCCGGGACTTGGAGGGTGATTTGTATTAATGCGCAAAGAAGAGAGTGATGAGATTCAGATGAGGAGTTTGGGGGGGAAGAGAGAGGGAGAGAGAGAGATAGGGGGGGACAGCGTAGGGACCAACAGCGGCCCTTCACCCCACCCCTCTCTGTCTCTCTCCCTGTCTCCCCCCCCCCCCTTTCTCTCTCAGTCATGATTTCCAGGAAACGAAAGAAAAAATAAAAAGAGTGCCCCACCAGCTCCTCACGCGCAGCCGCCTGGTACTAGAACCTGCGTATTTCTCCAATATCATCTGTCATCTGTTGTGACCTCTCTCTCTGTCTCTCTCTCTCTCTCTGTCTGTCTCTCTCTCTCTCGCTGTGGCCGTATGGAATCAGGTCCGCTTCGCGGAGCTCGGTGGCAAGAGAATGTCTCGGGTCTGCCGTCGGATCGGAGAGCCCTGTGACTGGGAGGGGGGGGGGGGCTGTGCTCCACAGCCGGCCTGACAGGATGGTGAGAGGAGGGGAGGAGGGGAGGGAGGGAGGGGAGGGAGGGAGAGGGAGGGGGGAGGACATTTCATTGATATGGGTCAGGCAGCGCGGCGCACTGGGGTGATGTCCAGCGGCGGTTGACCGTCCTGAGAGGCAGGGGGGAGCGGGGGCAGACAGAAAGGCCACACCCCCGTGTCGGCGACCCCCCGCAGACTCGAGACGGTCGGCGAGGAATGCGACCGCACGACGCGCGCGCGCGCAATTAATGAAATGTGTCACTCCAGGGGCGGGTCGGGGTAAGGGGGGGGGGGGGGGGAGGGGGGAGGGGGGGGAGAGGGGGGGGGGGTGTTTACACGACGGCTACCTCCTGGTGTCCGGACCCCCCCAGGCCCCTGCGGCTGCTCAGCCAGCCACCTCCGGGAGGGCCCTCCGGACCGCACAGCAGATCGCCTCCCTCCCTCCCTCCCTCCCTCCCTCCCTCCCTCCCTCCCTCCCCCCCCTGCCGAGCCAGACGTTCAGGAGCCGTGCGCTCAGCGGCAAAAGTCACTCATGAGAAATCCCTGGGCCGGGCAGGGGCACCCGGGGCGTCGCTACCTCGCCACCCCCCCCCCCCCCCCCCCTCTCTCTTTGTCTCTCTCTCTCTCTCGCTCCCTTGACCCTGTGCCCCCCCTATCTCTCTCTCTCTCTCTCTCTCTCTCTCTCCGCCCCTTTTGTGATGAGCGCTTCCGCCCGGCCTAAGTGGAGGGGCGAACAAGTGAACATCAGCGTCGTCCGAAGCGCGCATCGCCGCCGACGGACCGCCGCGCACTCTCACAAAAATAAATTATCGCCGCAGGAGTCTCTCTCTCTCTCTCTCTCTCTCTCTCTCTCTCTCTCTCTCTGGACCACTTCGTACAGTTCTGCTTTTTCTGCGCTGTTACCTCCCCCCCTCCACCTCTCACTCTGAATTTCCTCGCGGCGATATGAGCCAGCGTTATGCCCCCATTCGAACCCTTCGCTTCCTCTATCGGCCTCTCTCTCTCTCTCTCTCTCTCTCTCTCTCCCTCTCCTCGAACGGATCTCACGACAAGGAGTGCTTCCACTCGTTGCTCAAGTTGATCTTCACGCTTATTAAGCAATGTGCGGGAGGCATGCCATATCATATCGGGAAAGGGCGGGAGTGAGAGAGAGAGAGAGAGAGAGAGAGAGAGAGAGAGAGAGAGAGAGAGAGATGCTTTATTGGTTCCTCTGCGCGCCGCGAGCCGCACGCGGACTTCTCCCCAGCAACCAATAGCCTGACGTCAAAATAAAAAAATAAAAATAAAAACAAAAATAATAAATACAACCTGCAGCGGGGACGCAGGCCGTCGCCGCCTTCACGGGGAAGTAATTCAGGTGCCGATCTACAAAAATTTTGTTTTTTTTCCTTTTTTTTTCTTTTAAAAAATATTTTTGTTACTCTGTGTTGGCGGCGGCGGCCGGCAGGTGGCGCCACCTGTCGTCCGTGACCGGCGTGTTTAGCAGCGCTCCGATTGAGAATCGTCTCAATCACCCGCCGCGTTCCCCGGGACCCGTTCAGCCGGCTGTCATTTGCCCTTTTCCTTTTGTCTTTTTTTTTCTTTTCCGCGTTTTTTTTCTTTCTCTTTTTTTTTTTGGCCTGCGCCAAGTATTTTGGCAGTGCCCCGAAGGCCTGCGCGGCCGCCCGCGGGCCGGACCCTTCCCGGGACCCCCCGGTGAGACTGAGAAAGGAGACGATTACTGGCGGGGGGCGCCGCGGGGGGGCCGCGGGGGGGCCGCGGGGGCCCCACAGGGCGGGGCACGGCGGGCTTTTAATTTAATTTCCGAAGCTCTGCTAGTGCGTTGGGAAACACGTGGCCGGCCGAGCAATTTATGGATTCTCGTTTC
>CM049604.1:3707027-3807027 GCA_026979955.1 Megalurothrips usitatus | reverse complement strand
AGATGAAACAATAAAAGCCACCTGTCCGTAATGCCGACGGCGGAAGCTTTCGCGCGGTGCGCTGTTACTTTTTACGATGAGAGGGTCAAAAGAAGGGTCCGGCCGGCAGGGCGGCAGGGCGGAGCCGTATGGAGTCCGCACGTGCGTGAGAGAGACAAGAGAGAGCGGCGAGAGAGAGAGAGAGAGAGCTTGGCGTCAGCTTGCGAGAGTGTGGCGCCGGGGTGTCTAGTCGGACACCGCCGCTAACCTCAGCTGAAAATGAGAAAAATGGCACCGTCCAGCGTACCCTGTTGCGAACGAGATATCGATACGCCAGCTAGACCTTGATTTAAAAAAAAAATAGAAGTGGCATGTTGCTTTTGAAAACAATATTTTTTTTTCAAATGAGGGGAAAAAAGGGGCATGTGTAGAATGAGGATTTGATAAAAAAAATAATCGCGGTTTGTGTGTCTTCTTTTATTTTTTAATTTTTTTTTTCAAAATGAAGACGCTGTGTGGCGGTGGGTGTGTGTCACGCCGCCTGTTGTCTCGTGACAACCATAGAGGAGGCTGGAGGAGGAGGGGGGGGGGGGGGGGGGGGGGGGGGGGGGAGGGGGGGGTGCATGAGTGATGGAGGCTCCGAGATACATGCAGACATCCGTCAGCGTCATGTCCTCTAACAGGTGGCCGCGCGAGGCGCTCGGGCTTTAGATAGATGGCGCCCGGAGATAAATTTCAATCAGAGCGCCCGCCCTGCCGCCATATCGTCCGCGCCGCGGGTAGCTCTCCTCGGCCGTGTTCACGAGTGAAGCGACACGGCGGCGGAAGACAGCCAGTCGTCGCGTCGACTGCTTTCACTTCCGTTCTCTTCAAAACCTTGTCACTGCGTGGGCTTTTTCACTGAGGCCCTCGGCAGCCGCCCCGCACAACTCCGCGGAAATAAAATTGTTTTGCGATGGGTTCGGGTCGGAATACAAGGCCCGCACGTCCCCCCCGTACGTGGACGGGGCGTGGACGCGGTGGTTCAGCTTCCGGGATGCAGCCCCCCTCACGCCGCCGTGGACCAGCCAGCAGAACAGAGATTGTTAAGGCCACTGTTCGGCCACTCGGAATGCAAAAGCTATGCGCTGTTTGTTTGGGTGTGCGAGCCTCACCGCGCTGGGGGGACGGACTCCAGCGGACTCCAGCAAGCCTCCAGCAAGCCTCCAGCAGGCCTTCCAGCCCCGCGAGCCCCCTCGGGAGCCACGTTAGGTGGCTGCCGGCGGTGGCTGCGGCGGCCGTGCGGAGGCGCGTCGCTTCAAATCAATGCCTATTGTTGTGTGTCGCTGTCTCTCTCCCTCCCTCTCTCCCTCTCTCTCTCCCTCTCTCTCTCCCTCTCTCTCTCCGACTCACACCCTCTCTCTCTCTCTCTCGCTCTATGGCCGGAGGGCCGAAGCCCCTCGGGGGAGGCGCAAGGCGCCTCACGGATTGTTTGTGGGGTGATTTGTCACTTGCAAAAGCGCCTTTGTGGACTCGTGTTCGACACTTAGGGGCTGCAGCGCCGCCCCCGGCCGCCCCCGCCGTCCGTTGAACCCTCCGCCCCCTGCCCCCCCCCCCCCCCGGCCCGCCCCTGGCCGCCCACACACACACACACACACGGCTGCAGGGTTTTCCGTACAGCGCGCACGCCTCTGAAATTGCGTTACACACCGTAAATGCGGCGCTGCTGGGAGAAACCCTTGGGCGTGGCGCTGCGACATGAAGACGGGGGAGGCGGCGGGTGAATGCAGTGCGGCGATGTATTCATTCAGTTTGAATATGAGTTTTGCCGCGGGAGAGAGAGAGAGAGGGGGGGGGTATGAATCAGGGCCAAACTAACGCAACGTGAGTCGAAGTGACACGCGTGAAGATGTAAATTTCTATGGAGGGAGAGAGAGAGAGACAGACTCAGAGAGGAGGTGGGAGAGAATGAGAGACAGAGAGTGACACTGGTGGTGGTGGTGGTGGTGGTGGTGGTGGTGGTGGTGGTGGGTGCCGCCGTATGTGGGCGAATCCCGCGGCAGAGGGCGGCCCCCCGGCATGTAGCAGGGTGGGAGAAAAAAAAACGTAAGGATTTGTTACGGTGCACAGAGGGAGGGCTCTCGGTGAGTCAGCATGACAACGTGAGGGCGCAGTATATATAGTATGTGAGAGAGAGAGAGAGATAATATTAGATTGCTTTTGGGGGAAAAAATACGCTTCGAGTTTTTCGAAATCTAATAATCGGTTTTGCGTCGTCTTCTTTGTTGTGGTGGCGTGTTTGAATCGTTGGCGGGCAAACCTTTATTGCCTCGCCTTGAGATGAGAAGTGTTAATAATAACTGCGGTGTACTATGACAACGTCGCGGTGTTGTTTTAGCGGGGTGGGATAAGCAAGTCTGCATCGGTTTTATACCCTGGCCGCATGCGCCGTCCCCGCGGCCAACGTGATGGATCACCCGCAGCGGCGGGGTAGTACCGCCGGCGCTCGCGCGGGGGCGCCACCGTCGCGGCATTCCGACGCGAAATTAACAAAATATAACAACTGCCTCTGATCCCCCCCGCCGCTAATCCCCCTTCACCCCCCCCCCCCTCCCTCCCTATGCTCGTGCCCTTTTTTTTTCCCCCCGCCGCTGCTGTCCCTTTTCCCTCGCACTGAATGAATGAATCGCTCGGCGAGGAGAAAAAAAAGGGAAAAAGAAAAGGAAAACAACACGGGAAAGCGGTGCCGCACGTGATTTAATCGCGGTCGTCTTTATCCAAACAAATGATCCATCAACGGGCGGCGGCGGCGGCGTGGCGGGCGGCAGGGCTACCACCTGCAATCACTCAACAATATATTTTTTTTAAATAATTATTTTCCTCAAATCTCTGCTTATCACTGATTTTTTTTTGTGCCATGACATCGTTACGCGGATGACATATATTTTTTTTTAGACCAACGTTATTTCCTTTTTTTTTTCCTTTGGTTTGGCATCTTGTGATCGACTGGCTGGTGGTTGGCCACCCTGTCCCCGCGGTGCTGTGTCCTCGCGGATATTGTTTTCATTTATTCCCCCCCCCGCTCGGTGGTGAGGTATACGGTGTGGCGGAACAAAAGCTGCGTGCATCTTGTTGTTGTTGCTGTTGTTGTTGTTTGGTGCTGGTTTGCTGCGCTACTGCTCTTCTTCCTTGTGTGATTACTCTTGACAGGCTGCTGCTATGGTTGTGGAAGTGAGAAAGAGAAGTGAAAGGAAAAGAAAGGGAGAGAGAGAGAGAGAGAGAGAGAGAGAGAGAGAGAGAGAGAGAGAGAGAGAGAGAGAGAGAGAGAGAAGCACTTCCGGGGGCGGCTGGCAGCCGCTGGCAGCCAGTGTGGTGGGGGCCGCCGGGGGGGTAGGCAGTCTGCCGCACAGCGCTGCGTTGGGGTTGCCGGCCTCGGGTTCGCAGGGCGCCGTGCCGCCGTGCCGCCGTGCCGGGGCCGGGCCTGGACTGCACAGCCAGCAGTTGTGCTCGCGGCAGGCATTCCAGAGCCGAGCCGACCCGGGCGGGGGGCGTGGCTCCAGGCCCTGCTGCTGCTGCCGCTGCTGCCCTTGTTGTTGTTGTTGTTGTTCGGGGCGCGAGAGAATTTTCAGCGCGCGCGCAAAGTTTGATTAAAGACGCTCGTATAATATATTGAGTGCCGAAAGCGCGTAATGCAGCGCCCCCCAGTAGCGTCTGGGAGGTTGAGGGGGGCGGTGGGGCGGTGCCGATGGGGGGACGATAGAGGGCGGTGCGGCCAACACCCAGAGACGTAGCCAATTATGAAGTAATGTTTAGAAATTTGTTCAAAGTGTAAATGCACACAATTGTATGTTTAGTGCCCCGACACAGACGTGCCAAAGTGGCAGTAACAATTTTATCAGTCACAAACAAATACGAAAATTTTTTTTTTAAACAAAAAAGATTCCGTCAAATCTTTTCACAATTTTCTTTCTTTTTTTTTCCTTTTACAAAATAAATCCCCGGCTAAGTGTTTGCCTGTAGGACGTCGTCTCAGTCTCAGCCCTCACAGGGGGGGCTCCCTCAGCCCTCAGTCGGGCTTCGCGCCGTGTGTCTCGGCTCGCGATATAATTAACGAGCGTCTATCAGACACCCGGGGGGGATGCGGTATTGTCGCCGCCGCCCGCCACCGCCCCCTCCCGCAACCGCGCGGGATAAATTTAAATCGGGCGGAAAAAAGATTCGAGAGCAAAGAAGGCGGTGACTACGCATTGGGGCGGCGAGCGATGGATGGGGGACCGTGTCGTGTGGGGGGGGGGGGGGGCGGGGGGCCAGACAAAAGCTGTCGCTCCACATGGCAGGAGGAGACCCGAGGCCAGAAGCAGAGTGCATGCCGACGTGCGCGGCCAGACACAGCGGCGCCGCCACCTCTCTCTGTCTCTCTCTGTGTGTCTCTGTCTCTGTCGCACTCACCGTGGGTTGCCTATCTCTCGGCTCAGGGTGCGGTGCCACGCCCCTAATACAGTGTGTCGCATGTTGTGATGGGGGGGGGGGGGGGGGGGCGCCACGTCGCGATTCACGAAAATGAGAAAGGACCGGCCGCGGCAAGGCGTTTAGTTGGTGTTGTTTGGGTGGCGGTATGGAGATTTTAGAAGGGGGGGGAGGGGGGGGGGGCGTTCATGCCGGCCACCGCCTCGGTCTGTATGCAGATTAGAGGCTAATGGGGCAGGCGCGAGCCGGGCACGCGACAAGCGACGCGGTGGGGCGTGGCGGGGGGGCGTGGCGGGGGGGCGTGGCGCGCGTCAGAGCACGACCCCCCCCCCCCCCCCCCCCCCCCCCCCCCCCGCACACCACTCCGCGGTCCGGCACACGCGCCGCGCCGTGTTAACACCTGAATACGTGATGCGCGCCTAACGAGCCGGATCCCCCCGCGGACCCCCCGCGGACCTATGGACCCCCCACGGAGGCTGCGATCGCAGAAGTCCAGACCCTCCGCGTCCACTAGTTTTCTGTCCGAAATTTTTTTTCTCTCCCTATTAATTGTGGTCTTTGTCATTTTTAAAAAAAAATTTTGACCGCGGTTCGCGGGTGCTGCTTTACCTACATCTTTTGTTAATTTTTTTTGGCCTCTAAAACAATGAGATGACTCACCTATGCTCATATCGCCAATAGGGTTTGTTCCCCGGGGGGCCCCGCCAGGCCCCCGCCAGGCCCCCGCCTATGTGGCCCCGCACGGGGCCTCGGTGACACTATAACCTCGGCGAATGCTTGTTAGCAGGTGTCCCCGGGGGGCCCCCTGGGGTGTCCCGCGGGTGTCCCCCCGGGGGGGGGGGGGGGCTGTGATGAGCTTTGCCGGGCTTGTTCGGGCAAGTGTTGATGGGCTGGGAATCACCGTCCCCCGAACACGGCACCGCACTGCGGCCTCCGCTGCCGCCGTGGGGTCCGTGGTTCGAATCCCAGCTCATACGTGTCGTTTCCATCGCGACGTTTAACACTGAATTTTGTTTTTCTTGTGCTCGCTTTACGGCCTTTTGAACGAAATAAGCAGACTCCACAATGTGTGTTACAGTGTGTGTATGAGAGAGAGAGAGAGAGAGAGAGAGAGAGAGAGAGAGAGAGAAAGTGAGGAAGGGAGGCCTGGGAGCCCCTAAACCACACAGCAGCTTATACTCGCTCGAACGCAATCAAAGTTCGTGGAGCCCCGGCAGCGCAGCCGTGTTCGCTGCCGGTGACAAGCTTCACCCCCCCCCCCCCCCCTCTCTCTCTCTCTCCTCTCTCTCTCTCTCTCTCTCTCGCTCACTCTCGTCACGTGTCCAGGACTCTGCCAGTCCCTTATCGGCTTATGCCGCCGGGCCCCTTCGGGGGCCTCCGGGGCCCTGTGGGGGGTCCTGTGGGGGGGGGGGGGGGAGGGGGCTCCGCGGCTGACCAGCACCGCTGCCGCAAGGCGGGCCCCCCTCGGTCCCCGTTCTCATCCCTGACGGCAAAGGGGCGCGAGGAGCAGTGACCGAGAGAGAGAGAGAGAGAGAGAGAGAGAGAGACGCCTTTGCTAACCTCAGCTTTCCACAGTGCAAAACGTTCCAGTATTTATTTTTTTTTAATCCGAACCGCGAAGTTTACTTTTTAATTTTTATTATTTTTTTCTTGATTTTTTTTTTAAAGAAAAAAAAAGAAGGAACTTTTGTGATGGGTGCAGGCATTACATTACTGTCAGAGCGCTGCGCCGCTGGCTCCGCCTAAATTGGCGTGCTGGCTCCACTCGTTGTGTCTCACGTGTCCCGCGCCGCCGCCGCCGCCGCCGCCGCCGCCGCGCCCCCCCATGGCGTGAGCGCTCTCTTTCGCTGCGCCTTGTATTAGGCCGTTTGTGCCGCCGTTTACCTGAGCATCGAGCCGGCAAACAACAACAACAACAGCAACATGCTGCGAATTGAGCAATTACCCCGTGCGCGGTGCCTTGCCGCCGGGCGGGCGCGAGGGGCGAATAACCAGTTTGTTCGTTGTTTGCAGATCGCGCGCGCGCCATCGATAAAAACAATCTAAGAATAAAAAAAGGAAAAAAAAGGCTGAGTAAACTTTTAAAAAAAAATCTGATGCATTTCGACCGTTTTTTTTGTTTGTTGCAGACGAATCAACAACAACCAGATCAGACAGCTGCCGGACAACCTGTTCACCAGCAACACCAAACTGCACCGACTGTGAGTATGCATGCAGCGCGCTTGGCGGTTCTGCAAAGGGGAGACACGTAGGAATTTGGGGAGGGAGGGGAGGAGGGAAAAAATGATAGAGAGAGAGAGAGAGAGAGAGAGAAAGAATATAGAAAGACAGAAAAAAGGAACGGAGTCATTTCTCAGGCTGTCGAACTCCGTGTGTGTTTTGTACGGTGCATTGGTATGCGGGACCCGCGGGCCGTTCGGGATGGGATTCTTCCAGACAGCTGCCCTCTCTCTCTCTCTCTCTCTCTCTCTCTCTCTCTCTCTCTCTCTCTCTCTAGGGGGGGGGGCAGCATCCTTACCTGTCCGTAATGCAGCACCTGCACGCGAATCTCGCCAATAAAATCGTTGGATTTATCCTGTTTTTTTTTTTAAATTGATTTATGTGTACGCGACTTTTATTTGGAGGTATAGCGGCACAGCGGCGTTTTCTTTTTCTTTTCAAAAAGCGTCAAATTAGATCGATTTTGAATTTTCCCGCTCGCTTCGGTAAGACGCTGTATATCGGAAGACGCTGGTTTATTTCTCCGCCTGTATCTCTTCTGGGTTCACTCCGGGGGCGTGAAGGCGTAAGGGGGCCCCTGTCGTTGGACGTTACTGCTGGCCTCAGCGGGGGCGGCAGGGGCGGGGCAGGGGGAGGGGAGGGGGGGGGGGGGGGAGGGGGGGGGGGGGGGGGAGGGGGGGGGGGGGGGAGGTCATCTGCCACGGTCCCAGGGGCGTCCTGCGAGCGGACCCCGCCGTCTTGGTGACAGGGCCCCACACCCACCCTTCTCTATCCGTATCCATCTATCCATCTATTGCCCATCTATATCTATAGCAGAGTCGCGCAGAGGTTAGAAGGGGGAGGGGACACAGTGCAGCAGGTAGTTCATGAGGGGTGCCGAGCAAGTTGGGCGGCGCCTGGCTGCAGCCCCTTCCGGTATAATGGGCCCATTGTCAATGATGCCAAGTAGTGTCAAAGGCTGACGAGTTTCCGTTCCTGGAGAGAGAGAGAGAGAGGAGAGAGGAAGGAGAGAGACAGACAGACGGCGACGGGGACTTTTGGAAGAGGGTTCTCGCCTTTCAGGGAGGTAAACCGGACGACACGGAGCGGTCTGTGTGTGTGTGTGTGTGTGTGTGTGTGTGTGCTTTTTCCGCGTCGGAGACTCCGTCAAACGGAAGGCGGCGCAAAAGGAGCGTTTCTTTAATTAAAGATGTAAAGAGTTGGTTAATTAACATCGAGTCGTCGCCGCCGCTGAGTCGGCACAGGTCAAAAGACTCTGAATGCTCCGTTAAAAAAGACCTCCATAGAACCGCAATACGCGTCGCCGTTTCCAGAAAAAAAAATCTCCGTCTCCTAAATGTGAAGGTGACGACTGAAGAGAACACTGCAAACCGAGCTCCTCACGGGAGTTAACGCTTCCTTTTCTTCGTCTTTTTTTTTCTCAAGAGGACTTCTTCTTTTCTCGTCTTTTGTTTCCTGTTTTTTTTTTCTTCAAAGTTGGCGTCACAGTGATATCGCTGCACCGCCGCGAGGCGTCTCAGGTGGCCCTCTCTCTCTGAGGTTGGCTAACCTGTGAGCGCACTGGCGGCGGCTGCTGTGCTCCTATCCGGCCGCGGCTGCCGCCACACATTTTCTAACGCACTCGTTCACCCGGGAACTTCCTATACCCACTGCACTCCTCTCTCTCTCTCTCTCTCTCTCTCTCCCTTCCTCTCTCCCTCTCCGTCTCTCTCGCAATGACTACGACTGCAAAGCTCCGGACGGCTCGCGGCGCTGATCTGTGAAATCCCGTAACGCGACACGGCTCCCTCCCCCTCCTCTCCCTCCCCTCCCCCTCCTCCTCTCCCTCCCCTCCTCCTCCTCCTCCCTCCTCGCCTCTCCCCCCTCTCAACCCTTTCGGTGTATGCGGCCAGGCCCGCGGCTCTACGAAATAATATTCACAAAAGGCTCCAATTCCATCCCGGGCTAGGGGGGGTGTATGGAACTGGTTCCGCATCAAACAAAATAAAAAGCCGGTAAACCAGTTGCTAGATTACCGCTGCTCCCCCTCATTTCATGCTCCCGCACACACACACACGCGCCACACACACACACTCACACACTCACACACACTCAGGACACACGCCGCTGCCGCGAGGCCGCCATACGCGGACTGGTTCTCCGCCCCCGCGATATCCGCGCAATATGCAAACTATTTTGTAATCAGAAATCTGATGAGACGGACAAATACGATAGCTGCCCCCTCCCCTCTCCGTGCTCCCCTCTCACTCCCCCACCCTCTCTCTCTCTCTCTCTCTCTCTCTCTCTCTCTCTCTCTCTCTCTCTCTCTCTCTCTCTCTCTCCCACGCCGCCTACCGCGGGAAGCGTGGTGTATTCCATTAACAGCATTTATATCGAAGGCTGCTACTCCCGAACAGTGAGGAGTTATGAGGAGTACCAACCCCTGTGAGGAGTACCAACCCCTGTGAGGAGTACCAACCCCTGTGAGGAGTACCAACCCCTGTGAGGAGTACCAACCCCTGTGAGGAGTACCAACCCCTGTGAGGAGTACCAACCCCTGTGAGGAGTACCAACCCCTGTGAGGAGTACCAACCCCCGGCCTCGAGTCTCTCGCCAGTGCCGCCAACCTGCTCACGCCGATTAGTGCGGTTCGCTGCCCTTCGTTAGGGGTAATCGAGTTTGCTCTGCAGCGCGCTCTCTCGGTCAGCAGCGGCGAAACGGCGAAGCCAGCGAAAGATGAATACTGTGAAGAGATCCGAAGCGGCGCCCCAGATTTTCAGTCAGTAAATGTGGCGACCCCCCGACCGGAACGCGCAACTTGTAATGAAAAGCACACGCACTAGAATTATGTTGCTCACGGGGAAAGTTCCATTGGCTCATCCAAACTTCTCTCTTTCCTTTTTTTTCCTATCTCTCGTTTTCACTCTCTCTCTCTCTCCTTCTCACGCGTTTTATGGTGATGGGCGAGGAGCGTTTCCCGTCCTTATCTGCCAGCCACTTTGTGCGCTTTTCCTCGTCTATCTTTCCTCTGTTTTTTTTTTACCCCTCCCTTATTTTTTTCTTGTCCTTTTCCTTTGGAAAAAACGGCGTGGAGCGCCATTCTTGAAATCAAGGCGAATTAATAACTTTGTCGGGGGGGGGGGGGGGGGGGGGGGGGGGGAGGAGGAGGAGGAGGTGAGGTTTGCCTCGCGCATGATGACGCTTGACAACATTAAACTCGCATTTATTCAGATTAAATGAAATGACGATCATCATGGGCGAAGGGCTCATTAGGCTCACAGCAGCCCTTTCACCAAGAGAGAGAGAGAGAGGATGTCCGGAAGGGCCGAGAGGACCGCCTTGTCTTCTTTTGTCTGCCGCGTGCCGCTCCCCGGGCGCCGCCCTCCTCTGTTCGCCCTGAAAACGGCTCCTCCCGCGCAGATCCCGTAACTGAAACACCTCTGCTCTTCATTACGGTTCAGGCACCGGAACACGGAAGCGTGTGGATTTTTTTTTTTTGGTGTGTAGGATAAATATTTCATCGATTTAAAATGTTGTTTCTTGTGGGTTTTTTTTTTTTGGCATATTTCTCCACGGGTTAGGTCGCACACACTTATACTAAATGCATTTCAATGCACAAAATTGTACCTCAAGGTCGGGTCTGTACGTTGTAGAGTAGGTACAAGAATAGAATAAGGAGTGGGTCAACGTGGTATGCGAACGAAGTAATAACCTGTGAGGGGAGATATGTGTGTTGTTGGCAACATTGAGGCGTCTGACCGAATGCACAACGAGTCTCGCGCTGGGAGACGGCCATGCGGTGCGACTAATTATCGCGAACCGCGTGTACCTTACCTTCGGCGATGTGCATACTCGATAAATAATTCCTCGCGGCACTGCTGTCGTGGATGGAAATGCGCATGCGTTCAGGCGGGATGAGGTTATGTAGGGGGAGGGAGAGGGAGAGAGGGGAGGGAGGGAGAGGAGTAGAGAGGGTCAAGAGGTCTTGCGGCGGCCCGCGGGACGCGACCTCACAGCAGCGTCGCATTGTGAGCCACGCGAAGGGGTTACTCTCTCAAAACAACTGCATCTTTGAATTGCGTCGGCAGAATTTATTTGGGGATCTCGGGACTTCGTGCATACTGAAAATTTGCCTGGTGTTGTGAATATTGTTTCTGAACTGGATAATGGCCCTGGAATGAAGTATGGAGAACGTTTTTGAAATTAATTTTGTCGATTTCACTCCGCGTGTCTTAATAGAATTGAACGTGTGTGTACACATTGGGACTCGCACTTCTGCACGCTCACGCGATTTATCATTTCTTTCTCCGGGAAGTGGCCCGCCTAGAGGGGATGGGTGGGTGGGCCGTCGCTCGGGGTGGCAGTGGCAGCGACTCTGCGGTGAGGGGTGCGTGAGAGCTGGCAACAGGCGTGGCCGGCCGTGCCCCGCCTCACGCCAACACCGCGCCTCCAGAGATGCCCGCACCTGATAGCGTGATGGAGTTATTCGGGGACCGTGTCGTTGTGCGTTTTACAAATAAAACAGCGGCGCGGCCGGGCGTGCCAACATGAGCAGTGTAAAACAGGCATTCGTGTCAGGACGAGATTCTAAGCCCAGATTTCTGAGTGTAGGGGTCTGCACAGGGGATTTGAGGATACTGTCGCCGCGAAAGCATGCATCGGGAAAAATACCTGGAGGGCGTCCTACTGAAGGTTGCATACCCTTTCTTACACATGATGAAGAACGTTTCCCTGGAGATTGGTTTCCCTATCGCGTCCAGTGGGCTCCGGCCGCCTCCAGCGGGCCTCCAGCGGGCCTCCAGCAAGACTCCAGCGGTGGCCTGCAGGCTGCTTCCACTTGATCGGCGGGGAAGCGGTGAACAAAAGCCCGTCTGGTCGCCTGGAAGTGAGAGGCGAGCGGAGGAGGGCTGAGTGATGGGGATGGAGGGAGAGGGAGGGAGGGAGGGAGGGAGGGAGGGCACGGAGAAATGGCCAGCGCCCCACAGTGAGCCAACCCCTGATTGGGGCGCCGCCGCTCACCGCATTGGCGCAGCGCGGCAGTAGCTGCTCTACTACCAAAAGAAAAAAAAATAGCGAAAAAAAATAAGGAATAGGTCTTTGTTGAGCTTGTGCGCCGTTTGGAGATTTTAGCTTTTTTAAAAAAAATATAAAAAGTAAAAACACAGAACACGACTGCACTTAAAAATAAATTTTTTTTAAAAAAATCATCAGCTATTTAATATGAGTTTTGGGGGGAAAAATTCGAGAAATTTTGAATCGCTATGGTGACGTAACTGATGGACGGCCCCTGTAGACGCAATACGGTGTGTGCAATAGTCACCGAGGCCGCGAACTCTCTCTCTCTCTCTCTCTCTCTCTCTCTCTCTCGCTCTGTCTCTCGCTGCTGCTGCTGCTGTGAGCTGCCAGACACTCGTCAACCCAACGCGCACAAAAGCTCGTCACATCCCCCTTCTCACTCCCTCCCCTGCCCCTGCCAGCGATTTGTTCTCTCTCATCGCGCACAGAGGAGCCGCCAGAGAGAGAGAGAGAGACAGAGAGAGAGAGAGAGAGAGAGAAGAGAGAAGGGGGAAGGAGGAGGGGGTGAGAAGTGGTGCGCGGTGGAGGAGAAGCTTTTGGTTTGTCCTCGTTTAGAGGAAAACAATGGCAACCCACCGCGAAAAATAGAAAGACGCGGGGAAAGCAGAAGAAGAAGAAGAAGAAGAGGAAGAAGAAGAGGAGGAGGAGGAAGAAGGGTACGACCCCGCAGCCCCGCTATGCACCCCTGCGGGCTCTTGAGAGCGCCACCAAAGCGACGCGCCACAAGTGCCGCATGAGAGAGAGAGAGAGAGAGAGAGAGAGAGAGAGAGAGAGAGAGAGAGAGAGAGAGAGAGAGTTGACGGGTGCGAAAAAGGGTATCGAAGCGAAAATATAACGAATTAAAACAATCTCGCTTGCCTGAATCAATTTCCACGCACACACGCACACTAATTCGAAAGGGTTAAAATGAGTCGCCCTGTAGTTGGTACTGCTAACGTGACAGTAACGCCGACCGTGACAATGGGTGCCGTGATTAGACGAGGAGAGGAGGAGGAGGAGGAGGAGGAGGAGGGGGGGGGGGGTCCCCCTGCTGCCCCCACAGGGACCCACTAGGACCCACACGCCGTCACATGTCAGCGACAAGCTTAGCGTCACTCAAAACCCGGGGACGGTCCCTCCCTTGTTGTACAGCTAGTTTCCTTCCGTCACCACCTCTCTCTCTCTGTCTCTCTCTCTGTCTGTCTCTCTGTCTCTCTCACTCCCCCCTGTACCCGCATCATGGCGAGCGGCGGCGGCAGCGCTGATTAAAATCGGCGTTTGAAAAGCCTTTCCTCTTCGCGTAATTAGGTTTAATTGAAAAAGCGAATAACGGTGGTGAAAAGGGAAGCGGCGGCGGCGGCGGCGCGGCGGGAGCGGTCCGAGTTGTGTTTAAAGCGGAACGTTTCCCGCTATCCGGCACGGGGAAAAACGTTCTCCGAACGCGATTCATGGAAATGCTTAACGTTTCGTCCCAAAATTAAGCAGGCCGCCTACTGCTTTCCTGCCTGCCCTCCCCCCAAACCCGCGGAACATTGCCGTGGCCCGTCTGTTTCCGATCCCCCCATAGTTCAGTCGTCACGTGGCCGGCACATACTCAGTAGGGGCGGCTGCCTTGCCTAGTGGTGCCCAGGAATGTCAACCCCAGAGCGCTCGGCATGTGTGTGTGTGTGTGTGTGTGTGTGTGTGTGTGGAGTGCCTTGGCGATGGAATGACGATGACGGCTGGAGGCCGCGCCAACTCAGGGAGCGCTCACAGCCACATCAACTGTTACGTTACCATACCAGACCGCCGACCAAATCTTTCATACAACACCGATAAAAAATAAAACTGCAAATAATCAGCTGCCGGTGCTGTAAATAATTCGTCTTTTCAATATCGTCAATCGACAGATTTTTTTAAAAGTTTTTTTTTTTGAGTGGCCGCGGCGGCGGTGGCCCCCGTTCCCCGACGCTCCGGCGGTGTCGTCCAACTCGTATAACCGAGTTTGTGGCACGGACTGTCCGGCCGGGGCCCACAAGGCCGTCGGGGAAGAGCCCCACACGGAGTGCCAGCCAAGTGCCAAGTGTCACAGAGTGCCACAGAGTGCCATAGAGTGCCATAGAGTGCAGCCGGACAGACTGTCCCAAGTTTGGCGCCCGCGGTCAATAATGGAATAGGCGCCACTGCTCTGTCTCTCTCTCTCTCTGACTCTGAAAATATGAAAAATAAAGCGGGCAGGGAAAGAGAAAGAGAGAGATGGGTGCGATGCTGCCGTCCACATCGAGCAAAAAAAAAAACAGTTTTCTCCGATCAAGGTTACGCGCTGACCTTAAAAACTCCAAACATCGAACCAATATACAACAAGGTCACGTACTGACTGTATAATTCGAGCTCCCGCTTCTTTTCGAACCAAATAATTTTTAAGCCACCAAGAAGAGTTCTACGGCATGCATTTTTTTTTCTCCAGAACGCGCTGCTCTGGGTTCGTAGCATCTGGGGGGGGGGGGGGGGGGAGGAGGTGAGGGCTGGCAGGCAAAGGTGTGCGGGCCGAGGGAGGAACAGCGGAACCCGCGAAGAGAGAGAGAGAAATAACAAAAAGAAAGAATGAAGTGTAGAAAGGGAAAGGGGAAAAAAAGGGGGGGAGATGATTGTGTGAGCCGTCCGCTAACCATCTGTAAACTTTTACACTTTCTACAATGATGAGCTCCTCAAGCGAGAGAGGTTGATGAGCATGGAAGTGGGAGGGGGGGGGGGGGGGGAGCAGAGTTGTATTCTCTGCGAAATTATCAACTCGCGGAGGGCCTCTCTCTCTCTCTCTCTCTCTCTCTCTCTCTCTCTCTCTCTCTCTCTCTCTCTCTCTCACTCTGCTGGCGTCGGCGGCTAATTGGCTGTTACAACACGATGTACATTTTCCTGTAAGTCTTTGCCGTTTTGTTCACACTCCCGCTACGGAAATCTCTGCTCTCTCGTCGGTTGACAATCGAATTCCCCCCTCCTGTTTCCCGCCGTTTGCTGCGAACACGCTGACGAGGATAAATTCAGGGCCCTTTTATGGCGGCCGAGGCCTTCAAACGCACACGGCTTTTCCCGCCATTTTATATCAGAGCGCGGCCTCGTCCGATTATTCGATACCTCTTCAAGGCCCTTGCCGCCGTCGCCGCCGCCACTGGCCGATCGCCAGTGTGGGAGAGAGACAGGGAGAATCGCGCTGGTCACGCCTTCGCCCCCCCTTTTTTTTGTGGGTGTGTGCCCTCTCCCCCCCCCCCTCTCCTCTCTCTCTCTCTCTCCCCTGCGCCTCCCCCTTCTCTCCCCCTCCTCTAGCCTCTCTCTCTCTCTAGAGATACAGAGAGGGAGGGAGAGAGGGAGTGAAAGAGAGAGAGGGAGAGAGGGAGGACAACGCGATTCCGTAGGCGGCGGCGGCGGTTTTTTTTTTATTAAATGATAGAATGACATCAGAAATGCGTTAGTGGCGAGGCGCGGGGGTGTGCGAGAGAGTTAGAGGATACGGAGGGGAGGGTGTGGGAGGGAGGCAAGTGTCCCAGTTTCCCACGACCCTCTCGCACGACAGCACTGCCGCTTACTACTTACTACTTACCCGGCCACCGCGCTGCGGGGCTCTCTCTGTCTCTCTCTCTCTCTCCGTGTGTCGTCTCTCACTCACACCCTTGCCTCTTCGCCACACCTTCACCTCATTTTCTTTCCTTTTTTAAAATATAATTTTTTTTTTCCCCCCTGTTTTCCGCTTGTTGCAGGGACCTGAGCAACAACGAGCTGAAGGGCATCGGCAGGAACTCGCTCCGCGGCCTCAGCGCCCTCCGCACCCTGTGAGTAGCACCTCTCTCTCCCTTTATCTGTCTCACCAAAGTGACTCTCTCTCTCTCCCTCCCTCCCTCCCTCTCACTCTCTCCCCCCGCCAGACCTGTTGACTGTCGGGGAACGCCGGCCTGGTAGGCAGCGCGGCGGCCACTCGTGCCCGGCGGGTCGGTATCGCCGCCGTCACAGGCGCTGCCTCTCCCATAGCCCCCTCTCTTTCTCTCTACTTCTTTCCCTGTCTCTCTCTCTCTTTTCTTCTCTCACCCTCTCTTCTCTCTCTCTCTCTCTCTCTCTCTCTCTCTCTCTCTCTCTCTACCTCTTCTCTCTCTCATTCATTCATTCGTGTGTGTGTGTGTGTGTGTGTTTCAGGCTACTGGACAACAACCAGCTGTCGTGTGTGGACGAGAACGCCTTCGAGGGTCTTCGCGAGCTGGACGTCCTGTGAGTACTGACTCTCTGGCCATTATATATATATATATATATATATATATATATATATATATATATATATATATATATATATATATATATATATATATATATATATATATATATATACACCCGTTTTAATGATTAATGTCCAATTTGAGGGGGCGCCTCCCGTTACGCGGGGCGTCGCTGCGCGGGTGTCGGCTTGCCCGCCTGCTTGCCGCGCCCTCGAGTTTCCCGCCCAAACGGCTCACCGCCCCCCTCCTCCTCCTCCTCCCCGCCGCTTTCGTTTGTTTATTCCGCGTCGTTTTCCCGCGCTGGCAATTTGACGCGGCGCCGTCGTCGTCGTCGTCAAGTCGTTTTCTTGTCGATGCGAGAGGCCCCGCGGAGGCGCACGGAAAATAAACAACGAATGCGTTTCCGTAAAAATATACTTGTGACAAAAGACGGGCGTTAATAATTTTGAATTTTTTTTGGTTCCAGGACGCTGAACAACAACAACCTGACGTGGCTGCGGGCGGAGACGTTCGCCGGGCTGGGCCGGCTGCGCGCGCTGCGGCTCTCGGACAACGCCCTGCGCTGCGACTGCCACCTGGCGTGGCTGGCGCGGTGGCTGCGCCGCTCGCCGCGCCTCGCGCTCTACACGCGCTGCTCCGCGCCCGCCCACCTGCAGGACCTCAGCGTGGCCGACCTGCACGACAACGAGTTCTCCTGCGCGGGTACGCTGCCGACGTTGTGCTCCCGGGAATACTCCCTGCTGACTGTAACCTCCCTTGTGCCCCCCCCCCCGGACAGGCTTGCCGCCGACTGACGTTGTGCTCCCGGGAATACTCCCTGCTGACTGTAACCTCCCCTGTGCCCCCCGGACAGGCTCGCCGCCGGCTGACGTTGTGCTCCCGGGAATACTCCCTGCTGACTGTAACCTCCCCTGTGCCCCCCCGGACAGGCTTGCCGCCGGCTGACGTTGTGCTCCCGGGAATACTCCCTGCTGACTGTAACCTCCCTTGTGCCCCCCCGGACAGGCTTGCCGCCGGCTGACGTTGTGCTCCCGGGAATACTCCCTGCTGACTGTAACCTCCCTTGTGCCCCCCCGGACAGGCTCGCCGCCGGCTGACGTTGTGCTCCCGGGAATACTCCCTGCTGACTGTAACCTCCCTTGTGCCCCCCCGGACAGGCTTGCCGCCGGCTGACGTTGTGCTCCCGGGAATACTCCCTGCTGACTGTAACCTCCCCTGTGCCCCCCCGACAGGGTCGCCGCCGACGCCGCCCATGGAGTGCGCCGGGGAGCCGCGGTGCCCGGCGCCGTGCCGCTGCCAGGACACCGTCGTCGACTGCCGCGAGAAGGGCCTCTCCGCCGTGCCCGAGCACCTCCCCGAGGGCACCACCGAGCTGTGAGTGAGCTACAGTAACTGCGGCGTAGTTCTCGCTGTAGTTCCGCGTGGGCGACGCGCACGGCGGCAGCGGCAGCCCCCCCGACCACTGACTGGCAAACTCGCAAATGAGGAAAAGCCGGCAGCGGTGCCTTTGACGTGCGAACAAAACCTCCGCTGGGGGCCGCGGGGGGCGGCGCCGGCACAAATGAGAGCCTTTAAACGATTTCCACGCACGGCAGAGTGGGTGTGGGGACGCGGTGCCGCGGTGCCGCCCTCTACGCGGGCAGTGCGAGCACTACTGGAACGCCGCCGCCGACGACGACAAAAAAAAACGAGCTCAATTTCTCATCCCCCCTCGATCGTGTTTCGCAGGCGCCTGGAGCAGAACAAAATCACCGAGATCCCCACCAAGGCGTTCGCGCCCTACAAGCGGCTGCAGAGGATGTGAGTATGTCGGCCGTGAGTGCGACAGAGACGGCACACGTCCCGTACCGCGGTGGTGCGAGGGAGACGTCCGACCGGGGGGTGATCCCTCCGGGTGTCTCTCTCGCACTGCTGTACGGGGGGGGTCCCCGTCTCTCTCGCACTCGGCTTTCTTCCGCACGAGCTGCGGCGCGAGCGCTTTCTGATCGCCCCCGCGTATATTAACCCGGTATCTCTTGCACCTCGTTTCCAGCGATTTGAGCAACAACCAGATCGGCAAGATGGCCGCCGACGCGTTCCAGGGCCTCAAGGCGCTCACCTCGCTGTGAGTATCCAGGGCTGGAAAAAAAATGTTTCCTCGGATTGTTTCTGGAGTTTTTCTGGAAAAACGCACAATTTTTTTTTTTTGCTGAGTTTCCAAAAAGGGGGAGGCGACTGATTAATAAAACTAAACCCACCGCTCTTTTTAATTTTCCTCTTTTCTTAATGCGCAGAGTTTTGTACGGCAACAAAATCGCGGACCTTCCCAAAGGCATCTTCCACGGTCTGGCGAACCTCCAGCTCCTGTGAGTCAACGTTTCGTGTTGTGATTAAATACTCGTGTGCACCGATAGTGACGTTTCGTTTTTCTCTGTCTCTCTCTGACTCGGGTGATTTTTTTTTTGTCGCTTCGCAGGCTGCTGAACGCCAACGAGATCTCGTGCGTGAGGAAGGACACGTTCCGCGACCTCAGCAGCCTCAACCTGCTGTCGCTGTACGACAACAACATCCAGTCGCTGGCGAACGGCACCTTCGAGGCCATGAAGAGCATCCAGACACTGTGAGTGCGCCGGCGGACTCCTTTGCTTCTACTCATTTATTTCATGATAATTATGTTTATTTATTTTCAAAAAAAAAAGTGGCAAGTTTGCACGTGATTGGTCGGGCGAGCGTCTGGGGTCGGCGACCTTCCAGTCCAGCCCTCCGGCATCAGAGACTAGCAGCTACTAGCCGCAGCCGGCGCAGCGGGGGGGCTTTAGGGGGGAGGGGGGGCGCCTCCTGGCCGCCGCCGCCAACTTCTGCGTCCCCATCCAGACGGTGACTTTCTTGGCTTCCGTTTTCCGGCCGGCCCCGCCCCCTCTCACAGCGAGCGCCGCCGCCGCCGCTCGGGCCGGGAAGTCGCCATCCTGGCTGGCTGGCATCGTTCGCCGAATTAACATAGCCGGAGCCCGGGGCGGGGCGGCCGCGGGCCTGGACCCTCCTGCGGGGGAGGGGGGCGTGGCGCGGCGTGGCGCGGCGTGGCGCGGCGTGGCCAGTGGGGTGGTTACAGACCGCCGCGGTCCTCTAGCCCCGCGCTCCCGAGCTCGTAATCCGATCCCTCCCGACAATTCCTCGACCTTCCTTACGAACTGATGGGCGGCGGTCAGTCAGTGGGCCGCCGGGGTCGGCGGCGACGGCGTCCCCGGGGGGCGGGGCGCGCGGCGCTGCAGCCGGACCTGCACGCCGCCGCGGACCATGATGGTGGCCCCCGTGTCGACGCTGACCTCGTGGAAGCCCCGCGGGCCGCCGGGGGCCGTGTGCACCGCGAAGCGGCGCAGCAGCGTGGCCGTGGCCGTCTTGGCCAGCATGAGGGCGTAGCGCATGCCGATGCAGTTCCTGCTGCCGGCGCTGAAGGGCACGAACGCGTACGGGTGGCGGCCGGCCGAGTTCTCCGGCAGGAAGCGGTCCGGGTCGAAGCGGTACGGGTCCGGGAAGTGGCGCTCGAGGCGGTGCGTGCCGGCGGGCACCATGCCGACGTACGCCCCCCGCGGCACCAGCGTCCCGGACGGCAGCCGCACGTCGTCGGTCGCGATCCGGAACACGAAGGGGACGGGCGGCGCGTACCGGAGCACCTCCTTGATGGTGCGCTCCAGGTAGGCGAGGTGGGCCAGGTCCTCCGGGACCACGGGCCGGTCCCAGCCCGGCGTCCCCGGCGCGCCGAACACCTCGTCCAGCTCCTGGAAAGGGTGGCCGTGAGGGGCGCGTCGTCGGGCACGTGCATCGTCGGGCACGTGCGTCGTCGGCGTGGCCCCCCCTGGGGGCGGCGGCCTCTCACCTGGTGCACGCGCCGCTGCACGTCGCCGTACATGGCCATGGCGAGGGTGATGAGCGACATGAGGTCCATGGACGTGCTGGAGCCCACGAAGAGGAACGTCTTGAGCTCGTCGCGGAGCTCGGCGCGGCTCATGACCTCGCTCTCCTTGGAGCGCAGCATGTGGTCCAGGAAGGCCATGCGGCGGCGCGGCGGCGGCGGCAGCCCCGCCGACAGCTCGGCCGTCTTGGCGTTGAGCACGCGGCACACCATGGACTCCATGGCCGCCGCCGTCCGCATGAACTTCTCGGCCTGGTTGGAGAGCAGCCGGAACACCGTGTCGTTGGTCCACCTGACAAACACGCGACGGCACTCGCAGTCACTCTTTGGGCGTTCATCGGGAAAAAATTTCCAAAATATCCCAGAAGTTTTCCAAAAACGTCAAAAAATTTAGAAAACAAAATTTAAAAATATTTTAAAAAGTACAATTCATAAAATTCGCAGTCACTCTTTGGCGTTCATAGGGAAAAATTTTCCAAAATGTCCCAGAAGTTTTCCAAAAACGTCAAAAAATTTCGAAAACAAAATTTTAAAAATATTTTAAAAAATACAATTCATAAAATTTAGATTTTTTTTTCTTAAATTGCGGAGAGTTGTCGGGGCCCCCCGCACTCACCAGGGCCGGAGCGCCCGGTAGACGATGACGAGGTTGGTCTCGTTGAGCGCGTCCACGTGCGCGGCGGTCTCGGCCTCCGTCATGTTGTGCAGCGGCGCCGTCAGCACCGTCTGCAGCAGCGCGGCGCCCGCCATCCGCCCGAACTCGGGCTGCACGTTGAACACCTCGCCGGGGGCGCCGTCGGCGGCCCGCTCGTCGACGCGGTCCGCCAGGACCTCGGCCTGCTTGGCGAACACGGCCACGAAGTCGTGCAGGATGTCGAGGTGCAGCGACGGCGTGATGGCCTTGCGGTGGCGGCGGTGCAGCGGCTCGTTGATGTTGAGCAGGCCCTGGCCGATGTGGCTGCCCAGGAAGCGCGCGTACTCGACGGGCTTGGTGGCGAGCGCGGGGTGCGTGCACACCACCTGCGGGCACGTCGCCGTCGTCACGGGGGTCGCCGTCGACGCCTGCGCGGCCGCGGCGCGCACACCTACCTGGAGGTCGTCGGGCTCCATGACTACGAGCAGCGTCCTGTCCAGGAGCGGGAGCCGCACAGTGCTGCCGTACTTGTCCAGCAGCTTCCGCAGCTCGTCGTGGGGGTCGCGCATGAGCGCCAGGAAGGCCGGGAGGCTGCCGACGACGGGGTAGACGCGCGGCCCGGGGACGTCCCGCGTCAGCCGGTTGCGGCGCAGCACCTCCCCGATGTAGCGCGCCAGGCGGAGGGCGTAGGGCACGAGGAGGACGGCGGCGGCCGCGCACAGGGCGGCGAGGGCCGTCGCCATGGTGTCGAGCTGCACGACAAGGAGTGCGCCGTGAGGGTCGGCGAGGCCGCGGCCGGGACGCCGCCAGGGTCCGTACCTGCTTGTTGCTGGGGAGCTGCGGTGCGCGCGGCTGCGGTGTCGGCGCCTCACTGCGGGGCCCCGGCTCCACGGACTCCCTCTGCCCAACGTGTGCGCCGCCGACGCCGACGCCGCCGTGCTGCGACCATTCTACGCTGCAGTTTCTTTTTTCCCCTTTTTTCCCTCATTCTCTCACCTCCGGTTATTCGAGTACGAGTGTCGCCCGCAGGCGAGAACGGCCGTAAACCGTCACTGTTAAGGTTATCGCCCACTTCACTCGGCGCACATTTTCAAATAAAAAAAAAGATTAGGAAGTTTACAATTTTGAAAGCACCAATTGATCTTTGACTGCGCCGTTCACATTTACGGAGCTCGGGTTCAGGCTGTGAGTAGCGTCGCTCCGAGGGAGGGGTGGGGGGGGGGCCGAGACTGTGCTGCGGGGCTTAGCGACGTGTTTGAATCGCTCTCCAGTAAGAAAAAGTGTCTCGGTCGTGCTCACATCGCGCTTTAGCACCGTGTCGGTGACCCGATGGTCCTCGACGCGACAGCAATGACAGTCGGTGACGTGCGGCGCCGAAGTGCTGCGTGCTGCGATCACCCCGCGGTGTGCCTAACCTAACCTGACCGCCCGCCCTCTCTCTCTCTCGCTCTGCCCGACAGGCACCTGGCCCGCAACCCCTTCATCTGCGACTGCAACCTGCGCTGGCTGGCCGACTACCTGCACCGGCATCCGGTCGAGACGTCGGACGCCAAGTGCGACGGGCCGAAGCGGATGCAGCGCCGGCGCCTGGCCGCCCTCAAGGACGACCAGCTCCAATGTAAGGGTAAGGGGGACCACGGCGACGGCCCCCGGCCGGGCGGCCCCCGGCCGCACCTCCACTGGCTCCAGGACGACGACGGCGGCGGCGGCTGGCGGACGGCGAACAGGCGCTCCGGGACCATGGCGACGACGTCGGCGGCGAGGCGTGCGGGCGCTAGAGACAGCCGGGCCGGGCGAGGGCGTCGCGGCCAAGGCAGGGGCCGACCGGCAAGTGGGTGTCTCCGAGATATCTCCTGCAGGGACGGCCCAGGGGCAGCCAGCGCCGCCACCACCCTTAGGCAAAATAAAATACCGACTTTAAAAAAATATAATTTTTGGAACTGTTTTTTTTTGTGGAGTTTTTTTTTCCTCTGGACTCTGGCTGCCTCTGGTGCTGGTGCCATTGCTGAGGCTGCTGCTGCTGCTGCTGATGTGTGTGTGTGCGGCGTGCTGCGGGAGCTGCTGTGCTGCTGACGCTGCTGCCACCCCCACACCCACACCCCCCACACCCCCCCGACACCGCTGTACATACCATGCCAGTTATTCCAGAGTCATCATGAAAACCGTTCCCCCCAGATCCCAGCCTGCAACGCAGATTATAAAATCATAATCTCGTGTCTGCGGGGGGGTTGAAATTTTCCAGAAAGCTTTCGAACTTCCCGAATCAATTCCGGGGAAAGTGGGAAAAAAAACTATCAATTTAACCTTGAATTAGATTTGCGGCGCGGTTGGAAATTTTGTGGGTCTCTCTCACTCTCTCTCTCTCTCTTCGTCGAGCTTTCCCTTCCAGATGACATCTTCGCCATCGTTTCCGATCCTCTTTTCGCTGTGCCGTTATGTGCCTTTATATCTGAATGTGGACCTGTTTGATGTTAAGAGTGCCTTCTCGCAAACCATGACTTTTCCTCTTCTGTGAAGTTTGCTTATTTTTTCCTCTCTTTCTCTCTCTCTCTTGGACCTTTTTTGCTTGTCACCTCTGACTCTTGCTTTGGTCCCTATGCGAGGGGGGGACTACTTCACAGAAAGGCGAACAATAAATGTGTGCGACTTTTTTCAAAAATTGTACCTGAGTGTACGTGGCCATAAAAATTGCAAATGATTTTTTTTTCGGTGACTTGACAAAGTAGTCCCTCCCTGGGGTCCTTGCTGCGAACCACACCGCATAGCGATTTTTTTCGGGGGTAATTCCTAAAGAGTTTTGGGTGCATAGAGTTGCCAACTTCAATTTTCAGTGTTTCCCATTAATTTTTTCACTTGAACTGGACAGAAAGATATCTAGATCTGGACTAACGTTCTCTCGAATGACATTGAAATGAATATTATTTTGTGAAAATACATCAACCCCGCGGGTCTCGGGAACAAAAACTTTTTTTGTTTTTTTTTTTCGTTCTGACGGTTGTCTTTGTGTGCCAGGCGTGGAGGAGTACCGCACGCGGCTGGTCGGCGAGTGCATGCTGGACGCGGCCTGCCCTGCGGACTGCACCTGCGACGGCCCCGTCGTCGACTGCTCGGGCCGCGGCCTCAAGGAGATCCCCAAGGACATCCCGGCCTACACCTCCGAACTGTGAGTCTAGTCACGCCGATAACATTTGCAAAAAAAAAAAGATTGATTTTTTTGTGACCTCTTGACTCTGCCAACAATATGGTTTCTAGTACCGAATTTTTTTTTAGAGAATTCCGGATAGTTTTTGGGAAAAAAATTCAAAATTTTTGGAAAAATTGTCAAAATTTTTGTGAAAATTTTCAAAATTTTTGCGAAAATTTTCAAAATTTTTGCGAAATAATTTGTGAGGTTTCTGAAACCCTGGCTAACACGGATGCCGATGCCCCCGTCCAGGCTGCTGCAGGGCAACGAGCTGGGCCGCGTGAAGGCGGACGGCGTGCTGGCGGCGCTGCCCAACCTCGTCAAGCTCGACCTCTCCAACAACCACATCACCGGCATCGAGCAGCAGGCCTTCGCCGCCAACCCCATGCTGCAGCACCTGTACGCTAAAGCCGTTCACTCGTTTACATTTTACATTTTTTTTCTGGTCTCGTTATTGCATTTACATGAGATCGCTGTTTTGTGTTTGGTTTCGCCCGCAGGTACCTATCCGGCAACAGAATGCGAGAGATCCACAATAAGATGTTCGTCGGCCTGACCAACCTGAAAGTCCTGTAAGTTCCACCCGTCATCCAAACACGCCCCCAAAGTGTAAATATTACGAGCTGTCAGAATGCACGCGGACGGAAAATAACCGAATTAGCATCAGCGGGCGGGGGTGTTCGCGATAAAACAAACGAAAGGGGGAGAATGATGGGCGGGGGGGGGGGGGGGGGATGTGGTCTCAAGGCGCCAGGGAGGGCGGTGGGGGAGCGAAGAGGAAGTTGACCTGGGCCGGCTAGGAAACGCTAAGAAGAATGTGCCGCCTTACGGGCCCATCACAGTGGCTCCAGTGAGGCTCCAGCGAGGCTCCAGAGAGCCTCCAGCCCCTGACGACACCGCGCCACCGCCGCCTCTAATCGTGACGAACGACCTCTCGAAGTGGCAGCGACCCCCCCCCCCCCCCCCCCCCCCCTCCCCACCCCCCTCCTCACAGTCCCACAATTAGTCGGTGGGGTGCGGTGCAAGTCCCCGAAGGCCGTGCCGAAAGCCGCTTGTGAAGGGGGAAAGGAGGAGACGGGGCGTCTGCCCTCTCTCTCTCTCTCTCTCTCTCTCTCTCTCTCTCTCTCTCTCTCTCTCTCTGACAGCCATCCCTCTCTGTCTTCGTTTTCGTCCCGCCGAGGGGGAGCCGTTGCGGCAAAGGAGCGACGGAGAGGGACAAGGTCGGATAAGCGACGAGAGAGAGAGAGAGAGAGAGAGAGGGAGAGAGATAAGCATGAAGATCGGTCGTCGATAGCTAGTAGTTGTCCAGGTCTGGAGGGCTGGTTACTACCCCGTTGTTGGGTGCTGTGTTGCAGGCAGCTGAGCGAGAACCAGGTGACGTGCGTGATGCAGGGATCCTTCGACATGCTCACCAGCCTCAAGTCCCTGTGAGTACACACCACGCACCTGCTTCCCTTTGCGCCTTTTTTTCCCCTTTTTTTTTGCCGTGACTGTACCGCCCCCTCTCTCTCTCTCTCTCTCCCGCAGGGACCTAACCCGCAACCCCGTGGTCTGCAACTGCCACCTGGGCTGGCTGGCCGGGTGGCTGTCGTCGCGGGCGCTGGCGGCCGGCTCGCCCGCCTGCGCCTCGCCGCCGCGCCTCCGCGACGCGCCCGTCTACGAGATCCCCAAGCACGAGTTCAAGTGCCTCGGCGACCACGACGAGGAGGGCTGCCTCGGCGACGACTACTGCCCGCCCGAGTGCACCTGTACCGGCACAGTGGTCCGCTGCAGCCGCGCCGGCCTCACCGAGATACCCAGGGGCATCCCGGCCGACACCACCGAGCTGTAAGTGCAACACCGTGACACCATAACACCGTAACACCTTAACACATCAACACCTTAACACCGCGACACCTTAACACCGTGACACCTTAACACCGTAACACCTTAACACATCAACACCTTAACACCGCGACACCTTAACACCGTGACACCTTAACACCGTAACACCTTAACACATCAACACCTTAACACCGCGACACCTTAACACCGTGACACCTTAACACCTTAACACATCAACACCTTAACACCTCGTCACCCCGCGTTACGTTGGCGGCCGTGATATCCGATCTCAGCGCGAACGCCACATTTATTTTTCCCATATTTTTTTTTAACGTCCTGTTGTCGCCAGGTACCTGGACGTGAACAACATCAGCAGCGTGCGCCCCGAACGCCTGCAGCACCTGCAGTCTCTCAGTCGCCTGTGAGTGCACGTCCTGCTTCCTCTCTCGTGTCGTCGCATCACTCCGTCTCACTCGCACTCACCTTTTGCCTCATCCTTTTTCAGCGACCTGAGCAACAACAAGATCGCCATCCTCTCCAACTTCACGTTCGTCAACCTGACCCAGCTGTCCACACTGTGAGTAGCGGCACCTCGACGCCCTACCTCGCCGGCACCTCCCCGTCGACACCCCCTCTCTCTCTCTCACTGTCTCTGTCTCTCTCTGTCCCACAGCATCATCAGCTACAACAGGCTGCAGTGCATCGAGCGGGACTCCCTGGCGGGCCTCAAGTCCCTCCGAGTCATGTAAGCAAACGCCTTGGATTTATTTTGGCAGATACAGAGAAATAATTTTTTTTTAAATTGGAAGTGGAAAACATTTGACTGACGCGGCCCCCGGTTGGCTGTCCGCAGGTCCCTGCACGGCAACGACATCTCCATGATCGCGGACGGCACCTTCACGGACCTCCACGCCATCACGCACCTGTGAGGACCCCGTCGACGTCAGCACGTCCCCGTCGACGCCGCGAACACTCCTGTCTCACTCTGACCCCGTCTCTGTCTGACCCGCAGCGCCCTCGGCTCCAACCAGCTCTACTGCGACTGCAACCTGCGCTGGCTCGCCTCCTGGGTGAAGCGGGACTTCGTGGAGCCCGGCATCGCCTCGTGCGTCGCCCCGGACACCATGAAGGACAAGCTGCTGCTGACGACGCCCGCGTCCGCCTTCCAGTGCGACGGCTGTGAGTGCAGCAGGCCTTGGAATTTTAATTTAATTAACGCACTCGAGAAAGTATAATTTTTGAGGGGGTTTCGGTCAGCTGGTTCATCCGGAACATGATGATGTGAAAAACTTTTCGCCCAAAAGTCACACCTATCTCCCCGCCGCAGTCCCGCCCCGCCCCCCACGAAGCGACCCCCCGCGAAGCGACCCCCCGCGAAGCCGACCCCCCCCCCGCGCGGAATGCAACGCGCGCCCCGCGGCCTCCCGTTTTTACACGCGGCTCCGACGGCGCGGCAGCCGCGGTGGAATAACTCTTGGAAAATGAAACGCCGCCCCCCCCATCTCCCCGCGCGAGCGGCACGCAACGCGCTTTTGAAGTTCCCGCGCTCCGCGCCGCTCCGGCCACCGCCTGCCAACAGCGGGGTAGGCCGACCCGCGGCGCACGCGTGCCGGGCGGGCCGGCCTACCCAGCCGGGCGGCCACCGGCGGCCTCCCCCACCGCACCGGGCCATTGTCTTGCCCGCCTTTTCAATGCGCGCTGCCGCTGCTGCTGCTGCCGCCGCCGCCTGGCCAGCGCCAAGCACATTGTTTGCACAACGAGGGTGCTCGCGCCTCGTTGTTCCGCCGGGAGCCATTTTGTTTTTGTGCCGCGTACAAGCTTGTTTGCGTCATCGTTTTCTATTCCCGCGTGTAGCGTCCCACCCTTTTATTATTATTATTATTTCTTTGTGTTATTTACAGAACAAGGACACACACCCTTGTTAATTTTAATTGGATTGCAAGTTTGTAGTATTTTTTTGGGGGGGTGGGGAAGCAGGGATATTTTTTCGGGGGGGAATTTGATTTTCTGTAGTCTTCGATGAATCAGTACCGCCGCCTGCTCCCGGTGCCGCACCATCCGCGATGCTCTTGGACCTGTGTTGTGTCTCTCTCTCTCTCTCTCTCTCTCTCTCTCTCTCTCTCTCTCTCTCTCTCTCCCTCTCTCTCTCTCTCCCTCTCTCTCTCTCTCCCTCTCTCTATCTCACTATCTATCTCTCTCTGACCGACAGCGCCGCCGCCGCTGAGCGTGCTGGCCAAGTGCGACGCCTGCGCGGCCGCGCCCTGCCACAACGGCGGCCTGTGCTCCTCCCGGCCCGAGCGGCGCTTCGAGTGCGCGTGCGCGGCCGGCTACCACGGCCCCACCTGCGAGCACGTCATCGACGCCTGCTTCGGCAACCCCTGCCGCAACCAGGGCACCTGCGTCGTCCTGGAGGAGGGCCGCTTCAGGTAAAACCACTGCATTTCAAAATTTTGATTTTTGGGGGATTTTTTGAGCAGTGTATATTTTTAAAAATATTTTGGCTATTTTGTGGGATCAATTTTTTTTTATTTTTACCTGACCTGCATAGCTGCGAGTGCCCGGCCGGCTTCAGCGGAGCGCGCTGCGAGAGCAACGTGGACGACTGCGTGAGCCACAAGTGCGCCAACAACGCCACCTGCGTCGACCTGGTCGAGTCGTACGAGTGCAGCTGCGCCAAGGGCTTCATGGGTGAGTGCGGTGGTCGGGGCGACGGCGTCCGACGGCGGCCGACGGTGGCCGACGGCGGCCGACGGCCTTGACTCTGTCTGACGTTGGCCGCTCTGCCGCAGGCACCTTCTGCGAGACCAAGATCCCCTTCTGCTCGGAGGGCTTCGACCCGTGCCAGAACGGCGGCCGGTGCGTGGACCACTTCACGCACTACGCGTGCGAGTGCACCGAGGGCTTCACGGGCGACAACTGCACCGTCAACGTGGACGACTGCCAGAGCCACCTGTGCCAGGTAAGGGCGCCGGAGGCCCGGCGGCCCGGCGGCCGACGGCGGCCGACGGCGGCCTCGGTGTCGACAGCGGGTCGCTGACGGCCACGGTGTTGCCCACAGAACGGCGGCTCGTGCGTGGACGGCGTCAACGACTACACGTGCTCCTGCCCCGGGGACTACACGGGCCGCTTCTGCGAGGTGACGCCCATGGCGCTCATGTACCCGCAGACGTCGCCATGCGCCCACCACGACTGCAAGCACGGCATCTGCTTCCAGCCGCCGGGCTCCAACGACTACGTCTGCAAGTGCTCGCCAGGTACGGAGAACGCCACGGTTTCCGGTCCCGAAAATTCACAGATATTTTTTTTTAAAAATGCCGAATTGGTGAGAGGAAACAAGGTGCTACTGCCGGTGTGTGCCTCGCAGGCTACTCCGGCAAGCGGTGCGAGTACCTGACGTCGCTGTCCTTCATCCACAACACGTCGTTCGTGGAGCTGGAGCCGCTGCGCACCAAGCCCGAGGCCAACGTGACCATCGTGTTCGCCACGGACCAGGAGAACGGCGTGCTCCTGTACGACGGCCAGTCCGAGCACCTCGCCGTCGAGCTCTTCAAGGGCCGCATCCGGGTCAGCTACGACGTGGGCAACTACCCGGTGTCCACCATGTACAGGTGGGCGGAGAACTCACAAGAAAAACACTCTTGTCTGCTCACGAAAAAAAAAATAACAATTGAAATGTTTCTAACGGGTTTTGTGTTTAAATGTCCAGCTTTGAGATGGTCTCGGACGGGAAGCAGCACGTGGTCGAGCTGCTGGCCATCAAGAAGAACTTCACGCTGCGCGTCGACCACGGCCTGGCGCGCTCCATCATCAACGAGGGCGAGAAGGACTTCCTGCGGCTGGTGTCGCCGCTCTACATCGGCGGCATCCCGCCCGAGCCCGGCCAGGGCGCCTTCAACCAGTGGCACCTTCGCAACCTCACCTCCTTCCACGGTCAGTCCGTCAGTCTGTCCGGACGGTTTCTAATCCTTAAAAAAAAATTTGAGGAAAATTTTTGTGGGAAAAATACATAAAATTTCCGAAATTTTGCAAGAACTTCGGAAATTTAATGGAGTTTTAAAAAATTTTTTTCTGAAAAAAAGCCGGAATTTTTTCGATTTTTTTTTTAAATTTCGTGACCAGAAACCCTAAGTCTATCTGTTTGTCGACCGTCCCTCTCCAGGCTGCATGCGGGAGGTGTGGGTGAACCACAAGCTCTTCGACTTCGGCAACGCGGCGCGCACGCAGAAGGTGACGCCGGGCTGCTCCCTGCTGCACGACGACGAGCAGATGGAGGAGGAGGAGGAGGAGGAGACGGAGGACTCGCTGCTGACGGCGGGCTCCCGTCAGCAGCAGACGCAGCAGCTGGCGCAGCGGGAGGAGCCGCCCAAGCCGGCGCCGGCCGCCCGCGGCGACCGCGGCGGCGACCCCTGCCAGAACCACCTCTGCCGCCGCGGCTCCAAGTGCGTCCCGAAGCGGCTCGGCCCCGGCCTCCCCGGCGAGTACACGTGCCGCTGCCAGCCGGGCTTCTCCGGGAAGTACTGCGACAAACGTGAGTACCGCGTCGGAGGCCGCCGTCAGAGGCGGCCGTCAGAGGCGGCTGTAGGAGGCGGCCGTCAGAGGCCGCCGTCGGAGGCCGCCGTCAGAGGCCGCCGTCGGAGGCCGCCGTCGGAGGCCGCCGTCAGAGGCCGCCGTCGGAGGCCGCCGTCGGAGGCCGCCGTCGGAGGCCGCCGTCGGAGGCCGCCGTCAGAGGCCGCCGTCAGAGGCCGCCGTCGTCAGAGGCCGCCGTCAGAGGCCGCCGCGGGTGCCGGCCAAGACCCTCACGCCCTACTCCTCTTGCTCCCCGCAGCCGGCCAGGGCTTCCAGAGCTACCAGGGGCTGCCGCCGGCCTTCAGCCCCGTCCAGGGCATGCAGGTGTCGCCCCCGATGGGCGGCGGCGGCGGCGGCGGCGGCACCGGAGGCAGCAGCATCCTCGCCGCCGGCCCCGCCTGCCACAAGAAGCAGACCCGCGAGTACTTCTCCGAGAACGGGTGCCGCTCGCGCAAGCCCATCCGCGTGGCCAAGTGTGACGGCGTCTGCCCCCACGGCGGCACCTGCTGCAGGCCGCGCAAGACCAAGAGAAGGAAGGTGAGTACGGGGCGCCGGCGAGAGCGAGAGAGAGACAGGGAGAGAGACTGAACCCTTGGTGCCCGCCAGGTCCGCCTCATATGCAGCGACGGCAGCCGCTACACCAAGGACATGGACATCGTCCGGAAGTGCAGCTGCGCCGGCAAGTGCACCGGTAACTGACTACCAGGCCCCTCCAGCTCGTCCCTCCGGTCCCTCCCCACGGCCGCCGCACCCCGGACGACGACGACGACGCCGACGACGCCCCCCACGACCTCGCCGACGGCCACCCTGGCGCCCGGGCTGAAGCTGGTGCCGCTCGTGGTGTACTCGGGCGTGCCGGGCGCGCACCACCCCGTGCACATGGCGGTGGTCAACGAGTCGGAGCTGTCCGGAGCCGTCGTCACGGGCGACAACCGCCACCGGGGCCAGGACCGCCACCGGCACCGGGGGGACGCCGACGACGCCCACGCCGACAGCCTCGTCGACATCCTCGTCACCTTCGCGTACTTCTCGTTCTTCGGCACCTCCTTCGTGGCGGTGGCGTTCGCGGCCACCATGGCCAGCCTGTTCCTGCTGTGCCCTGGCGGCCTCGTCGCCACGGCCGACTTCGTGTGACGTCGTCTGACGTCGCCCGAGGCGGGGCGCGGCCGACAGCCCTTTCTCACCGGTTTTGCGTTTGTTTCGTTCCTCGTTTCGCCGGCATTTGTTTTTTTTTTTTTTTTTTGGTTTCTTGATCGCGGGAGGTGGAATATATCAGGATTAGTAAAGAGCGCGGACCTCAGGCCGGTGTAGGGCACTGCGGGGGGCAGCGTGCGTGCGTGTGTGTGTGTGTGTGTGTGTCTGGGTGTGTGTGTGTGAGAGAGAGAGAGAGACAGCGTGCTCCCCCGCCGGTGGTGCCGGCCGATGCTGCAAGTCTGCCACTGGTGAGCTCGAGGGGAGAGCCTGCCATCGGGATCCAGCTGTTTTTTGTGATCCCAGTCATTTTCTTGCCATTTCATTCCTCGTAGGAATATAACGAAAGTATCCTAAAAGTAAAAAAAAAAGCTATTCAAAATTATCACCGTAGAGATTATCCAGACAATTGTTTTTTTTCTAAAAAAGAAAAAAAAATCTTAGGAAACGGACGGTTTTTTTTTTTTTCAAAATCTTGGATATGCAGGATAAGAAGTCTTGCAGAGGGAAAGGAAGGAGTGGCGCATCCCAACGACTGCCCGCGGCACTCGGGAAGAACTTGTATTTCTTATTCGTCAACTTACTCCTTACTAGTTTCCTTATATTTACTCGTGACTACCGTACCGTCTATACTATATTTATTCGCTTGCCCGCTACTATTCTTACGCTATATTCTTACCATTGTAGCTCGTATTTATTGTATTTTCTTTATCTTTCCTTTTTTTAAAGAAAAAAAACGTTTATGTCAGCTGTATTGTTTTTTTTTGTGTTCCTTTTGCTGTCTTTGAGGAGATGTTGGGGAGAGTGAGGGAAAGAGAGAGAGAGAGAGATGCATCTGCATGGAGGGGCCCTGGAGTCGGCAGCGACCAGCGTATTGTCTCAGAGTTTTGTCGCTTCTAGTCGCTCGCCGATGAGACTTTATAACTACCTGCTAGTTTACAACACAGTCACAACTTAGCTCTCTGTAAATAGTTTGATAGGATACCCAGACTGACGCCTGCGTACTGTAAGGCCGTGAAAATGGTTCTCTCATTGTTTTTAAAAAAATAAAATAATAAAAGACAAAACAATCCGTTGACTCGTCATGACAAATGCCTCTTGACATGTTGAGTGGACATGTGGGATTTTATTGCCATCCGTTCCAAATCATATCCATGTGTGTCTGGACAAGTGTTCTCATTTTAATATATAGTCTTGTGTTCTTACATCTCGTACAATCTCTTGTCAAATCTCATTACACTACTTAGGAATAACTACTATTGCTGTGAAATAATTTAATTAAGTATGTTTTTCACTACTACGATCTATTATATTATTAAAATATAGATGTGTATAAATGTAAAAATCATTGTATGTAGGAAATAAAAATCTAGTGCCGTTTACAGCAGTGTGTTATTTACACATCTCACCCCCAGCTTGCCACAGCACCGGGCCGGGCTTAGGCCGTGTTCGAGTGCGCACAAACTGCACACACACTATACACACTACTCAACCTGAGACAGCCGCATCCCGGCACGCTCCGTTTTAATTAATGTAATGTCAGTGGACGCAAGAAACAGCAGGCGTGAGCGAGAGAGAGAGAGAGAGAGCACAGCACTCTCATTGGCCACATGTTTGCCACGCGCTGGTCGCGTGCCGCCACGCACCGCCACGCACCGCCACGCGCCGCCACGCGCCGCCACGCCACAGACTCGTGCCCCATTGTGAGTCTGGGAGGAAGATGTTTGCTGGGCGGGACGGGAGCGGATGATTTGGTTATCAGCGGGAAATAATGGACATTTATTGGTCCGGCACAGGCTCTTGACGGCGCTGTGGTCCGACCCCAGGCGCGGATGTATCCACGATGCAACTACAGTTTAAACTACACTACCCAAACTGCAGCCCTCATTCACTTAAGGCTGAAAAAAAAATGCAAAAATGGGTGGGCACTACCTCGTCCCAGGCCTCCGCCTGGAACCCTCCTGCTTAACTTCGGTGTTCGAATGGGAACCGGTGTACCAGGTATCGACCGCCGCTAAGACACGGGCACGACGCAGCGGCCTTTTTCAGGGGCACGCTTCCGCAACGGTCAATGTGGCCCCCTCCGCCAGCCAGATTTCCGGAATCAACTCCCTTCGACTGGCTGGTTGGTCTGTGGCACTGCGGCCACTCCCGAGCGGACTGGGGGGGAGGTAGGCTTTCCTATATCGTACACAGCCGAAGCTGCTGTACTTCACGACGAACCCTAGTCGCGACGGCGTGTCCTCGTCTGCCAGATTCACAGGGAGCGAAAACGAAGGTACCGAACCCTAGGTACCCCCGTAGCATACACCCGAGTCTCCGAACCAAGTTTCCTTGGTAGACACAGAGCCCCCCCGCCGGAAACCCCGGGCGACCGAGAGAACCTCGGACCCGGGAACGGGGGTAAGCCCGGTGCTGCGGGAATCTTCAAGTTGAAACCCAACGCTTACATCTCTCAGTGACGCAGCGCGACGGCCGTTCAGACAGCCATACCAATACGTTCGAAAGTATATTTTACCCTCTGGGCAGACACTGTGAATAGCCAGTCGAACCCACGACCTTTCGGCCGCTGGTCAGCCGATACGGCCACACCGCGATGACGACAGCAGCGCGCCCCCGGTACTTTACAACCGTCGCCTTAGCTCGCGGACCGGCAAGTTTGAGCGGCCGGACTCGCTAACCACGCGGCTACCGAGCTTCGGTTGCGGCGCCGACGACGACGGCAAGGCGGTGGCGGCGCGGGGCGGGGGTCGGCGGGCGTCCTCCCCTGGCCGACGAGGACGGCGTGGTGGTGCCGCGGCCCCGGCCCGCGCCCTCCCCCCGTCCACCGTCGGCCTCCCCTCGGCTCCGGGTGCAATACCGTTACATTGTCGGCATGACTCATACGACGCCGGAATGCACGCCGCCGCCGCCGCCGCCACCCCCAACGCCTGTGTGCATCAGCCGCGGCGGCGGCGGCGGCGGCGGCCAGGGCTGGCGAAATGTCATTACCATTTAGATTACCATAGGAATCATTGGCGCGCCCTCCCCGACGGCAGCGGCCGCGGCCCCCGCCCTCCCCGACCGCCCCCGTCCCGCCCCTGCGGGCTCCTCGACAGAGTGGCCCTTCCCAGCCGCCGAGTTTGCCTCGGGGGGCGGCGGGCGGCGGCGCGGCGGCGTGTGCCGGGCAGAGATAGAATACACGTCATCCGGGCCGAGCGCCGCGACCGTCGGGCAGAGATTGATTGGCGGCGGGCGACGACGAGACAACGCCAGGGCGGCGATCTCTGCCTCGGCTGACGACGGGGTATCGCCCGCGAGAAAGAGTCCCCAGCGTGAACTACACCATGGAACTACAGATAAACCGTAACTTTAAGCTCAAAAAAACTACAGCTCCCCTGCTGCAAAAAGGACCGCATAATTAAGACACGCTATATTTTTTTCCCGATTCGACTACAGTGCAACAACAATGTGCTGTTTGTAACATTTTTATTTTATTTTATTTTTGCCCGGCGTGAGTTCGCGTGGCCGAGGTGATTCCGTAAGTGGGACAGCACGGCGGCGGCGGCGGTGGTGGCGACGGAGATACGCGGCCATCTGCGCGCGATCGCCGATACCCATTCTCAGCTGCGGCTGCGGGGGACCCTGGCGGGGCCCCGCGGGGCGAGGCGAACAGCGAAACACGCACGGTGGCGTGCCCGCGACGCGGCGGGGGAGTATTTCGAACGCGTGCGTGCGATAACCAATAGCGGCGGCGTGCAGCCAGTCGGCCGCGCCGCCCCCTCCCCGCAGCCGATCACAACACGCGAATCGCAACCGACAGTTTTTCCGCATCCTCAATGCTCTCTCTCTCTCTCTCTCTCTCTCTCTCTCTCCAGTGGAACTCCAGTTTTCTCAAGTAGATTTACTGTAGTTTTTTGGCGTGTAGTTCCCGCACTGGAGCACACTGGAGATGCTGCTCTCTCCCCCCCCCCCCTGGGGATACCGTGGCCTGACCACCGTCACGTGCTTTACGCACGTCCCCCGAGGTCGGACGCGGGTGGCGGCGGCGGTTGTCCGGCAGGCACCACGATCTGGGGCACACGGTGTAGTGCGGCAAGGAGGCCGGAGTTACGGCGACACAGCGGGGCCTGAGGGCCTCGGAATTGTGCTACTGGGGATGTGGGGCGGCGCGGCGTGCACCCCTCCACGCCCTCCCCGAGGCCCGCCCCCACTGGGGTTAGTGCCGCCCCCGGGCCGCCGCCGGGCCGCCGCCACCCCTCTCGCGTGGAACTTAACAAGTGTGGCATTCGGTTATGAGCGCGGGGCGATACCGACGTTCCTACACAACACGCAACACCACCGCCACCGCCGCCACCACCGCCGCCGCCGCCGGGGGTGTGGCTGTAACACTTGCGGCCCGTTGCGGCCACCGCACGCGCTACCGCAGCACTGCTGCTGACCCAAGTGTCCGCGTCTGCTGACGGTCAGACGATTATACAAGCGTGATTACACCCCGTCAGACGCTGTTGAAGGTGCCTGACACCCACGTCACAAGGGTCAGAACGCTTTGTGAACGTCTGTCACAATGGTCAGAACGCATCATAAACTTTACGTGACCATTTTAAGGTAGAAAAGGTAAAAAAGCGGTCAGAAAAAAAAATCAGCCACGTTGTTTAGGAACGGTCCCTAACCGTGGGCACGCCGCAGTGCACCGGCACCCAGGGGACCGCAGCGGCGGGGCGGGGACGATTGCCGCGGCCTGCTGTTGTGGGGGTGGCGCTACCGCCAACGCGCTGGCGCCGTGGCGCCTCGGAGCAGGGACCCTCCGCGGTCATTTCCCAGTGGATGCAGCGCAGCGGCCGGGTGAGTGAGGGGAGGAGGAGGGAGGGAGGGAGGGAGGGAGGGAGGGAGGGAGGGAGGGAGGGTGAGAGGACGGTGGCAGCCCGGCGAGCATGATCTCTGTGCCGTTATCCAGGATCAGTGGGGATTACTGCGGGAGGGGAGGGGCGCCAGCGGGGACCGAGTGACTCACATCTTCACTTGTTACGCCTGGCCGGCGCCGCCACGCGCCGCGCACGTGCCGCGCACGTGCCGCGGGGGGGCGCCAGGCGCCAGGCCGGCGCCGCCAGACACCCCGGCGCCGACCTATGCGCCCGCCGCCGCCGCCGCCCATATTTTCATGTTTCCGAGTTTTAATTAATGGATTATCCGCCGGCATATTGTATATTTTGCGACTCGGCGGCGGCGGCGGCGGCGGCGGCCATGTGGTGGTGTGTTGCAGCCTCTGTATATCTCGGATCGGCCGGCTGTTCACAAATGACGTCACGCCCCTTAGGGGAGGGATCGGCAGCGGCTCGAGCTTCCCGTGACGGTCGCATATCCCGTAGGAATTATGGAAGGTTAGGTTATCCCGTGGCAAAATAGGGGTGGGTCAATCGTTTGTGAACGATCCCTAAAAAGGGCTGGGAGGGAAAATTGTTCAGAGAGGCACCCACGAAGAAAAAACTAAACTTAGTTTTTCGGGAAAAAAAAATATTGAAGCTATAGGCTTTAACCGATTTTATCTGTTTCCAGCGGGAAATTTTTTTTGAAGACCCTACTATTATCAGCTGGCACGTTGGGAGTCCTCGGCACCGAGGCAGCACGGCGAGTCGGGCGATACCCCACGCAGAGGACGTGTCGGCGATACCGCGCGTGCCGCCGGACCCACCCCGTGCGCCGCGCCCTCGTGGGCGGGGTATGTTTCTGTCGCGGGAATACTCCGGGTGACCGGCGCGGCGATACCCCTCGTCGCCGGGAGCGCGTGCCGCCGTCGGTCCTGCAGCTCGCCAGAGACACTCCCCAAATGCCAGCAAACAGAATTAGGTACCCGATTCTACCGCGATTGGATTACCCAGTAAATATCCCCGGATCTCCTAAAATATTTCGGACAAAAAAATTTATCTCGGACGAGCTTATATGACACGGTCCCCTGTAATCCTGCCCGGATTACCCGGGACATCCGTCACACAGCCGCACGCTTACCTCCACTTTACCCCGGCTTACCTCCATTTCACACCGGCTTACCTGCTCTGTTTACCCCGCCGCTGCTGCTGCTACCTTCCCGGCGCACGGCGCCTGCCGGCGGGCGGGTAGGCAACGTGAGTTCCGTGGCGCGGGCGGGTTGCCTACCTGTGCGGCGCCGGGCCGGGAGACCGGCCGCGCAATCTGAGACCCCCCCCCCCTCCCCCCCGGCAGAGATGCGCCGACCAACACGCGTCCAATTAGCTGCTGGCTGGTCCCGGGCAGCGGCGGCGGCAGCGGCACAGGGGTACAGCTGCAGCCCCCACCCCTCCGAGCTCCCCGCGCGCGTGGTGCCGCCCCGTGCCGTCCCCGCCGCCCCCGTCCTCACCGCCGCCGCCGCCGCCGCCGCCGCCGCAAGCCGGCCCCGACCCACCCAGTCCAGTCCCAGTCCGTGCGAGGCGGCCGTGGAGGGAAGACCGCGGTGTGCGTCAGCCTCAGGCCCCCGGGTGAGACGTCCGCGACTACGGCGAGGGTCGCCGTCGTCGGGGGGGTGTTCGTGCCGCCGCGCCGAGGCCGCGAGGCCGCGAGGCCGCCGCCGTCGTCCGCCCCAGTGACCTCCAGCACCTGGCTGACCTCCTAATCTACAGTCGTCCGTCGGGATCGATCCCCCGGCAAGGTCCGTCGGGCAGGTCAGCATGCCGGGAGGTGAGTGGCGGCCGCACCGGAAGTACCGGAGCACCGGAAGTACCGGAAGTAGCGGGTCCTTCGAAAATACTCCCGTAGCATGAATCCATCCGAAAGTGTGGGCGCGCGGAAAATCGTGAATACCCTTGTACTGCATGCGCAATCACTGCTTACAAATGAGGGTTAGTCGTTAAAGCTGGCTTAGGTTGGGTAAAAAAAAAATAATTGCAAAAGCTTCAATGTAAATTCGTCGAAAGTTTGGGCGCGCTTGAAAATTTTTTTTTGTCCCTCCTGCATTTTCACCACCCGTTCCACAGTCAGTCCCGAACTGAAGTTGGTGGAATCTAAAGTGGTGTGCGGTGGGAAGGAGGGAGGGAGGGGCGGAGTGACGGAGACAAAAACCAGACAAAAAGACGGAGTGAGAGGGATAGCGAGAGGGAGTGAGTGAGAGAGAGGGGGGGGGGATCCGGGAAGAGCTTAATAGCCCCCCCGAGAATCCTTTCGGAAAAGTTGTCTCGTCGATCTGCGAGGGAGCATACCGAGTCGAGAGCTGCTCTGGGTCCGTGCCAAGGAAAACCACACCTCTCTCTGTCTCTCTCTCTCACACACACACACAAACATTTTGTATTTTTCGGCGCTGCATAGCCGCGGGGGGCGCAGGGGTTTGATCGTGTCCGTCGCTGGCCAGAGGAGAGCAGCGGGTTATGCTGATATTAATTCTGCGTGCGAAAAAAAAAATCTCTCTGCCGAAACACATTTCAGCAAAGTGCTTTTACACACAAACTTTCCAGATTTTTTTTTTTAATTTTCAAACGCGCGCCATATACTCAAACTCCACGCGGAAGTTTTCGCTTTCAGACATTTCACTCTAGTCACTGGCCGAAACGGTCCGCCCTCTCCCTCGGCCACCACGCCGCGAGCTTTTGTTTTCGCTCCCCCCCCCCCCCCCCCCCCCCACGACCCCCCTGACCCCTCAACTCCCCCGGATTCAGGTCAGCGGATATAAATTTCAGAGGGCACCGTGACGACTGCGGCTGCACTTCTCATTGTGAGAGGAAGGCGGTGATGTTGCGGGCGGAGGAGGGAAATAAATTTATATAAAAGCTGAGGGACGGAGAGAGAGTGGGGGAGGAGGGGGGGGGGGTCGCGAACCGATTCCGCAGAGTCCAGAGAAATGAAGATAAAATGACCACTGCATTTCGCGTTCTGTATGCTCCCCTCTCATTGTCACATGGGGGAGGGGGGGGGGGGGGGGTGAACAAACGGAGCAGCACGAGGGGTAGTGTGTGTGTGTGTGTGTGTGTGAGAGAGAGAGAGAGAGAGAGAGAGAGAGAGAGAGGAGGGGGGTCATTCGGCGGAACGTTCTGCACTGACATGGAGGGCTATTCATGTGAGTCCCTTTATTTCCGGCAGAGCCCCGCGTGTCTGTGTGTGTGTGTGAGTGTGTGTGTGTGTGTGTGCACTGTGTGTGTGTGTGCGCGCAGTTCCGCGTGTCCAGCACCGCTGGCGGCCGCGGCGGCGTCAGGGGCGGTTGGATGGACGGTTACGGACGACGTTCACAAATTCCGTGACACGGCTGCGTTACGTCAGTTTATGAACGGAATTCCTCATTTATATATGTGCCTGAGTGGGAGAAAAAGAGAGAGAGAGAGAGAGAGAGAGAGAGAGAGAGAGAGAGAGAGAGAGAGAGAGAGAGAGAGAGAGGGAGAGGGAGCATTGCCCAGGGCCCGGGGGCGTTCTGGTAGGAGTCAAGGTCAGCGTGCATGTTGTGCTGATATCAGACGCCCTGCTTCCTACAGTCTCGCCGCGCCACTCGCATATAAGCGTATGTCGGCTTTGTCGCGTTGTGCATGTCAATAATATTTTTTTTTTTAATTTCAATTTTGACGATATAATTTTTTTTTTAATTTTTTTTTGGACGAATAATATTACATTGTAAGTCCGGCAGCAGCATGTTTCCTTTTTCTTTACTTTTTTTTTTTGCCCCACCCCGAAGCTGCAGCAGCTGCAGCTGCGGCAGCTGCCGCACTGCACTATCCCAGCCGCGTGCGCTGAAAGGAAACAGGCCGAACCGCACGTGGTGCACCAGAGAGAGAGAGAGAGAGAGAGAGAGAGAGAGAGAGAGAGAGAGAGAGAGAGAGAGAGAGAGAGAGAGAGAGAGAGAGAGAGAGAGAGAGAGGGGGCTACGCGGGGGGGCTCTGAACTCTGCTGTGTATCCGTGTGTTTCAGGGGCCGGGGGGCGCGTCGTCGACGGGGAGGGCCCTCCACGCCGAGGGCGGCCCTGCAGGCCGTGCGGGTCCTGAAGGCCCCGAGGCTCTACCGAAGTGACCGAGCGACGCCCCGCCGAACGTGATGGGCCTGACGCAGCCCGCGGCGCCGCTGCTGCCGCTGCTGCTGCTGCTGCTGCTGGTCGGTCCGGGCGCCGCTGACATCGGTGAGTCATTCTCTCTGCGGGGGGGATCTACGGAGAAGCTACCGTAAACTTCCCCGGGATGATCGCGGCCGCGGCCTGCACCTCCCCGTCAACCACGCCGGCCGCGGCCTGCACGTCCCCGTCAACCACGCCGGCCGCGGCCTGCACGTCCCCGTCAACCACGCCGGCCGCGGCCTGCACGTCCCCGTCAACCACGCCGGCCGCGGCCTGCACCTCCCCGTCAACCACGCCCCCCTCCGTGTTTCCTCCCCCCCGCAGAGCTGGTCGAGGAGTACGCCTGCCCGGACACCCGGATCCAGCTCACGTGCCGCGGCGCCGCCGGGGACGCCGCCGCCGCCGCCGACGGCGGCGCCCAGCCGGCCTCCATCGCCGTCCTGGAGGCGTCCTTCTCCGCCCGGGACGCCGCCTCCATCTTCCTGGGCGCCAACAGGACGTGCGGCGCCAACCACACCAACGACGGGCCCCGGTCCATACGCGGCGCCGTCAACCACAGGTGTGTGTGTGTGTGTGTGTGTGTGTGTGTGTGTGTGTGTGGATGAGGAATCGAGGAGCTCTCCGCGCAATATGAATCTGAATAAGCGGATCGGGGTCCCAAAGTGCCGTCGTCGGCGTCTTCTCCTTATCCGTCGTCGTCTCTCTCTCTCTCTCTCTCTCTCTCTCTCTCTCTCTCTCTCTCTCTCTCTCTCTCTCTCACGCACGCCTATGTGCGGGCCGCCCCCATAAGTGCGATAGAGAGAGACGCTGACGCTTGCTGGTTGATGTTTGCATTCCGGGGCACGTCGTTAGCGTTCGGGCACGGCTACGGCACGGCCCCGCTGCACGCAGCTCCGAGAGAGGGCCCGTGTCGTCGCGCTCTGTCGCTCTCGCACCCACTAAACGCCACGCGTCGCCCCGCGTGTGAGTGCGACAGAGACAGCGCACAGCCCGCGGCCGCCACTGTAGGCGCTGGCCTTCCTAGTAGGGACGCGGCGACGCGCTGCGACGCGAGGCGCGCGACCACCGAAAATAAACCCCCCGCCGCTTTAGGAAATCACCGTCTTAAAATCAGAATTTAAAAAGAAAATCAGGAGGAATTATTTTTTTTTGCAGACTCTTCTCAAATTTTCTCATATTTTTTCTGATTCATTTGGAGGAGGTACTTTGGAAGTGGGAGGGGGTGGGGTGAGGGGGGGGGGGCGGCCGGCTGGAGGAAGCACAGAAGACTGACATGTCACACGAAGCCGGTGAAGGGCTCCAGGGAGGGGGGGGGGGGGGGAGGAGGAGGAGGAGGAGGAGGAGGAGGAGGGGAGGGGGAGGGGGAGGGGGAGAAAGACACCGCGGGGGGCACCGCGGCTATAGCCGTGAGTCACCCACCGCCATGCACCGCGTCACCGCCAGTCCAGCCAGTCGCCAACGGTGACGCAAGGCCGGGGATCCAGGAAGAGGGAAACCGCACGAGAGCCGGCGTGTTCTCCACACTCCTCTCTCTCTCTCTCTGTCTCTCTCTCTGTCCCTCTCTCTCTCTCGCTCTGTCTCTCTCTCTCTCTCTCTCTCGCTCTGTCTCTCTCGCTCGCTCTCACGGCCAGACAGGGAGGCAAGGCGACCACAGGCGAAATTAAGCAGTGCGCGTGGCCCGCAAAACCCGTTGCGTTAAGGGGTGCGCGCGCGGGCTCACGCGTAATTAATGGACGACGTCCAAATAAAGGAACGTGACGCCGTCGTCTGTCTCTCTCCCACCAAACGCCCGTCCCGTGAAGGTGCGACAGGGACAGAGCGATGCGGCGCAAGTAATATTATTCGGACGACCCCCCCTCTCTCCCTGCGTGCGGACGTGTGCTCGCGCAATTTGCTGATCCGGGAGACTGGCTTCCTGGCCGCGGCCGGCAGAGGGTGCCGTGCACAATGCCTGCTGGTGTGTGTGAGAGAGAAGGAGAGAGAGAGAGAGAGAGAGAGATGGCGACATATCATGTTCGCTCCATTAGGCACAGCAACGCAGAGGGTCTGGTAGCGGCCGGTCGCGGTGTGGTGGTCCATCGCGGCGACTCCATTATCGGCAGTCCGCCGCCCGGCACGCGCGCGCCGCGCAATTATTTCTGCCAATAACGCGGTTATGGTGCGGTATGGTGCGTTGTCACCCAATACATCCCAATATAACACTCTGCCAATACGCGCGCGACGTCGATATGGACCCCCCCGCCGCCGCGGGAGGGTTGGTATATAACCGTGAGAAGTAAACCCGAAGCAGAGGGTCTGCAGTGCGTGAAGTACGCCGTGAAACTGCTCGAGGAACTGTAGTTGTTGTGCAGGAAACTATACACAGTTCTGCTACAGAAGAAGGAGAGGGCTGAAAGCCTGCCCCCCGGATACGTAGGCTGAGTTACAGCGCACGCCGTTGCGTGCGGCCGTCACGATACAACTGCCTCTCGTTTCGGGTGACACATAGCGGAGCAGAGCCCACTTTCTGTCATCATCATCGAATCGATTCGAAAGTTAATGATTCGGCCGCACGCGACGAGCGTAGAATTGCTCATCTTCACTCAAATTTTTTTTTTTCACGTGTCCGCGGTAGAATTTCCGCGCCGCCGGTGTGTTTCTAGAAGGCGGTGGCGCACGTGGCAGGTGCTTCGCAGGGGGCGGTGAGCAGGGGGAGGGGTTGGGGTGGGGGGGACCAATAAGACTGTCGGAGCTGCAATAGGGTCGGCGAGGGTCGCCGTCGAGGCCGCGGGGGCTGACGGCGGCCTCCCGCCGCCGCCGGCGGCTCCCCCCCGGTGGCTCCCGGACACTCCGGGGTATCGGCGTGTGCCTGGCACCGCCGCCACCACCACGACGGCCGCGGCGGGAAGCGACATTTTGTTATCTCATGGCGACCAACTGCACCGCCGCGCGCGGTTACAGCCGGCGAGGGTGGTACTACTGTAGGGGGTGGGGGAGCGAAGAGGTTATACTCTGGCTGACCTCAGAACGCGGCCGGAGCTGGCTGGAGGGAACTACACTGCCGCACATGTAACCGACTCACACGCACAGAAATAATAAACACCGTACAACGTTCACTGTGAGGGTGGAAGAGTTCGGCCTTGTCGGAAGCTCATTTTTGACCGTACCAACCGTTGTGTCGTCTGCTTGCAGGTGTTCGGGGGTCAACCACTGCAGCTTCATCCTGAACAGCGACGTGGCGACGAGCGCCGAGTGGGGGCCGGGCCTGGTGCACATCAAGTACGCCTGCATCAGCGGTAAGGCTCGCCCGCCCCCGGGCACCCTGGCCGTCCCCCCGCCGTGCCCCTCCCCGCCGTCATTGAGATGTCTGCCCAGCCCCCGGGGGCTTTCTCGTGGCGCACAAAGTAGCGCATCTTATACAGCAGATGGCGGCGGCGGCGGCGGCGGCGGTCGGGGGCCGGCAGTTGTACGACGTGCTAAGCCCGGAGGTCCACACACAGGACAATATGTTCCTCTGCACGGAGAGGGGAGGAGGGGAGGGGAGGGGTGGTTCGGGAGGCGATTACGGATCGGAAAGCAAACAGCAACTGCGACGACAAGCAGATGCGGCAGCGCCCTCTGTCGCACGCGTACCTCGCCAAAGTGTCCCCGGATAAGCCCGGACCGGATATCGCCTACGGCGCCCGTCAGCCCGACAGACAGCCAGGCGGGTGAACGGCGGGTAAACACAACAGCAGCAGCAGCAGCAGCAGCGGCGGCAGCGGCGGCAGCGGCGGCAGCGGCGGCGGGGCTTGTACCGTACCGCGCCCCTCGTATTGCAATGTTTGAGCTTCAGATTCGCGATTCATTCCCTTTTTCCGATCAGTATTGCAGTTCCCCCTCCCCCTCGGGGGGGGGGGGGGGGTACGCTCCACAAGCCACGGCTCTCGTGCACGGTCACGCACCCAGGACAACAACAACAACAACAACAAAACAAAAAAAAAACGGCGACGGCGCTTTGCGTCATTCCGCGCGCAAATCAAGGGATGAGTTTGGCGGGGGTTTTGGTCGTGAGAGCCCTGCGGGGGTGACGGCCCCCCCCCCTCCACCCACCCCCAACCGTTACACCCTTCGCTTGCAGGACTCTTGCCACGCCAGGACCTACCCCACCCAGTTACATCCGCCACCCCCTCCCCCCCCACCCCCCCTCTCTCAGCTCACACCGCGGGAATGTGTTCCTACTCGGTCCATTAGATCCCGCCGCCCCTCCCTCCCTCCCTCCCTCCCTCCCTCCCTCCCTCCCTCCCTCCGCGGCACCGCTGCCCCACATACTACCCCTCGCAGACACTTGCGGCGACTCGCTATGCCGCGGCGTCTCCTACCCAGCCCGCCTGTTTCTGCGATACAACACCCAAAATTGGCTCGCCTTAACCCCCTTTCGCTCAGGGGGAGGGGGAGGGTTCAAATTGCCCTCTCGCCTCCACAAAACACACACGCACGCACACACACGCACGCACACGCACACACCGAACATCCCCCCTGCATGACATGACCATACTGCAGGAAATCGCCCGCCCCGACCACCCGGTCACGTGACCTGATTTCGGTTAGTGATCATTAGAGCGGAGGGGTAAGGTAGTTGGGGGGGGGGGGGGGGCGGCGCTCTGTCCCCAGGGGGGGCACAGACTCCAGTTAATCATCCCCCCGTCCCCGGACCCGGTCCCGCCCCTGCGGAGCGCGGAGGTGGTGAAAACTTTTAATTGTCAGCGAAAATGATAAGCAAACCCCCCGTCGCCATGACAACGAAGACATGCGAACTCAAGGCGGCTGCATCTGACACGACGCTGATGGTGTCCGAGCTCGGCAGAGCTCCGCATTTCCAGCGCGGCTGCCGCATTTGGAGCCTCGCTGGAAATACCCACTATTCCGTTATTTCCCCGGTTGCTATGGGGGCGGTGTTGTCCGCGGAGACTGACAAAAGGGCATCGCCGCCGCCGCCGATGTGGAGGGGGTGGGGGGTGGGGGCGTCTCCCCCCCCCCTCCCCTCCCCCTCCCCCTCCCCCTCCCCCCCCTCCCCCACAACACCCGCACCGCCGCCTCCCAGTGCGCCACGCACGTTCCTCCAATATTTGCAGACAGGACGGGTTGAGTCTGGAGTTGCAACTCCCCCCCCCCTCTCTTTCTCTCTCTCTCTTTCTCCCTCCCCCTCTCTCTTAGTCTCTCTCTCTGTCACGCCCTGTTTCGATGTTTTCCTTCGATTTCCTTCTGCTGTCTATCCCCTTATGGCGCGGCCCGTCAGCCACCGCTGCGGCTCTCTCTCTCTCTCTCTCTCTCTCTCTCTCTCTCTCTCTCTCTCTCTCCGCCCCGCACTGCCATTCCATTTTGTTCTCTTCCAGACTCAATAGAGCGTACTCGCAAGGCGGGCGGCGGGTGTGTGTGTGTGTGAGAGAGAGAGAGAGAGAGAGAGAGAGAGAGAGAGAACTAGCGGGGAGGGAGAGAGATAGAGAGAGAGTGAAGGAAGGAGGCGCGCCCCAGCCGTGTGCAGCCTGTTCCACGTGCGCCCCCTCCGGCTCACCTTCCAGCTTAGCGCCTCCTCGCCGGACTCGCGATAAATAAATAAATAAATAAAGAGATAGGACGACGCCCGTGGGGAATTAATTTTTTCTTTCTGCGGCGGCGGCAGGATTTGAACCCGAGCCTTCCCCCTTGTTGCCCGCAGGCCAGCACGTTCACCGGTACTGCAGCGCTAGCGCGGAGCTGGGCGTGGCGGATGAGGGCTTCCTGCAGTCGCCGGGGTACCCGACCATCACCGTGGGCGAGCGCACCTGCCTGTGGCGGCTGCGCGCCGGCCGCGGCCAGCAGCTGCTGCTGCGGGTGCTGGACCTGTCGCTGCGCGGTGAGCACCCCGACGACGTCCCCCCCGGCGCGTGCACCTCGGCGATCACGCCGACCCCCCGCTGAGCGACGTGTGTTGTTGTGTTCCTCCGACAGCCCGCGCCGACGGCGAGGACGCCTGCGTGGACGCCCTCACGGTGCGGGAGGGCGCCGAGAACGCCGACCTGGTCAGCGAGTGCGGCGAGCGCGGCGACGACGACGGCGACCTGGAGGTGGAGTCGGAGCGCGGCGCCCTGGACGTGAGCCTGACGACGCGCTCCCTCAACGCCTTCCCCTCCCGCGGCGTCCTCATCCACTACAAGGGTGAGCGGTCCGCCCCTCACCTCCTCGCCGGAGAGTTTGCCGAAGGCCGCTTAGTAAGCGGCGACTCGGCGACAAGTGGCGAGGGAGGATGGCGGCGGCGCCCCGACCCGACACGGGGGCCGAACCCGCGGCCCTCCGGGAGGGTCTACACGACGGAACTGCAGTGCCGGGGCCCGACTTTCATTCAAGTTCTAGCGTATTTAACGCGGAAAAAAATATAGCTTGTCTTAATTGTCCAGTACACACTTTTTCTCCGGTGAAACTACAGTTTTCTGTACAAAAACTGCAGCTTAACTGTAGTTTCATGCGGGTTGGGGAGGTGAGGGGTTGTCCTGCACGGGATCTCTCTAGGCTTCGGGCCGCGGACATACCCCGCGCCGCGGTGCCTCGGCGGCGGAGTATTTCCGTACCCCACGCAGGAGGGGGGGGGGGGGGGTCTACGCGCGGGGTCGCGATCAGACGATGACCGGGTCGGGTCGGGCGCCCTCCTCGACGGCCCGGGCGTGCAGCTGCCGCAGCTACCACCACCGCTGCCGCCCCTCCTCGTCGGCTCGCCTTTGATACAATTCATTATGGCCCGCGTTACGTCGCAGACGAACGTGCATAGCTGATACAGATAAGCGACACAGCGCTTGTTGTGGCCGCGCCTCTACGTTTTCGGCAGTGTGGCGGGGGCCGCGCCGCGGGGGCCGCGGGGTGTTATCAGCGACCGTCTCCTTATCAGAGGGCCCCGGACAGCGGCTGCTGAGGCGGTGCAGCGTGGACACTCCCACGCCGCGCGCCTCTGACATGTGTGTGTGTGTGTGTGTGTGTGTCGCGGATGGCGTCGTGTGACGCCCGGAAGACTTACCCCGCGACGGGCGTTACCCCACCACTTACCCCGCAGGTGTGGCATTACCCGACCCCGAGACACATCGTCCGTCTTTGTCTTTCGTACTGCCGTGGGTTACCCCGAAGTGCGACATAGTATTCCGCCGCCGCCGCCGCCGCCACTACACTACTTACCCGACGTTCCTAGAAACGGGCCTCAGGATTAACCCGGCCCCGGCTTACCCGGGCTTACCCGGGCTTACCCCGGCTTATCCGCGGCACGTGGTGCACAGCGGCACGCCCTCACCTGTCAGTGTCAGAGTCAAGAGTGCGGGCCGGGCGGCGGTCCGGGGCTCTCGAGGAGACACTGAATGGGAGACTTATCGGAGCGCGTGCACCAGTCGGACGTAATCAACACACACACACACACACACACTCTCTCACTCTCTCTCTCTCTCTCTCTCTCTCTCTCTCTCTCTCTGTCTCTCTCTTGAGGGTCCGCCTGCCGGGTAGGCAGCCGCGACTGCTGTGCGCACGCGTGTCGTGCGGGTCGGCCTACCCCGGAGTCGGCGGGCGCTGGGACACGGTGAGCTCGGACCTCTCTCTCTCTCTCTCTCTCTCTCTCTCTCTCTCTCTGTCTCTCTCTCTCTCTCTCTCTCTCTCTCTCTCTCTGTAGAGTGCGACAGAGACAGAGCTACACGAAGACGGTGTCCGGTGGCGGTGGCGGCACCACACGTGTGCACACACCACCGCGTGGCCGAAGGGCCTCTCAGAGACTTTTCACGCGCGGCCTCCCCCTCTCCTCTCTCTGTCTGTGTCAGTGTGTGTGTGTGTGTTTGTGTCACACACACACACACACACACACACACACACACACTAGAAGACAGCACGGCCGGCGCCGTCGTCAACGCACCGTGAGAGCTTCGTGGGGTAGCGCCGCTGACACTACGACGGGCAGGGGTGGAGGGGGAAGAGGTCACGCTCTACCGCCGCCACGCCGCTACCCCCACGCCGCCGCCGCCGCCGCCGGGGGGGGGGGGGGGGGGGGGGAGGGAGGCTAGGAGCACGCCGTCGTCGTCGCGTCCGCGGCCGCGGCCGCGGCGGCGGCGCCGGCAGCCGGGCAGCCAGCCAGGCAGGCAGTCGTGGCGTCGACGCCGGCCGGTGTGGGACGCGGTGGGACGCAGGCAGGGCGCAGACGGTACGCGTGGCTCCGCTGCCCCGCCTCGTGTAGCGCCGCGTGGGCCGTTCCTCCTCCTCCTCCTCCTTCACGGCGGCCACGTCGTTCTCCTGGAGCAGGACCTCCGCCTGGCCGCGCCCTCACGGATAACCGCGAGGTTTGTGTGGTGTGTGTGTGTGTGTGTGTGTGTGTGTGTGTGTGTGTGTGCCCGTGCGCCTGCCGTGGCCTCCAGGCACCAGGTCCCCGAGGTGCTGTAGTGCTGTGTGCCCCGCGAGACAGACAAGGACAGACGTCCTGGCGGGTGGTGGTGGTGGGGAGGGGGGTCCAGCGGCCGTGTCTTAACCTTCACCTTGACATCCACACGCCGCGTGCGGCGGAGGTGGAGGGCGGGGGTGGAAGACGGGGGTGGGGTGGGGGGGGGGTCTCCAGTTCTCCCGCCGCCGGCCGGCTCTGTCCGCGCCTCACAGCGCCGCGCCGCGGCCATCCGCGGCTTTGAAGTGCGGGCGGCGGCGGCGGCGGCAGAAAGGACACGACAAGTGCCCGTTATTGACGGGGCTCGAGTGCGGCCGTGCCGTGCGGCCTGCATCGGGGCCCCATGATAGAGCCAATCGCCCCTCATTAGCCCGCTCCGTGGCCCCGTGACTCTCGAACCCCGCCCCGTCTCTCTCTCTCTCTCTTATTTTTGTGCTCTTTTGTCCCCCGTTCCGCCCGTCACGCCGGGACGACCACGAGGAGTCCGACGGCGTGGTGCAGCGGTCGACGGCCTCCTCCCGGCGCGGCACGCCGTCGGTGGCTTAGGGCCGGTCCCCCCCCCTCCCCGGCCCGGCCGCCCTCCCCACCCCCGCGAACCTTGCCCTCGGCAACGCCAGCAGTCGACCCTTCGCAGCCCGCCCCCAGCCCCACGGCCCCCGCGCCACCCTCTCCGCCGCCACCCACCCCCGGCCCGCGCTGCCAAGCCCGAGCCCTTTCGGCCGTGCTGCCTCTGCCTACCCCTCCGGGGGCCCCACGCGGTGCCGCCGGGAGGGGAGGCCGTGGGCGGATGCTGCCGTGGGGCTGCGGGGGCCTCGCAGCGGCCAGTGTTGCCGTGGAGGTAGGCAAACCGTGGCCCCAAACACTCGACACCAACAGCAACAACAACAACAACAGCAGTTGAGTTGTGCTGTGCCGCTGCCCCTGGGTGTTTTGCATACCGTAAACACAGAGAGCCCCCCTTATCCGCGGCTTTTATAGGGCCCCCCCGGGGCTGCCGGGGCCCACGGTACTCCATGACAAGATACGCTCACCTCCCCCTCCCCCCCCCCTCTCTCTCTGTCTCTGCTGTGCACAACAGAGGACTTCCCTTTTTTATTAATCACGTATCGCTCTGTGTAACTTCATTTGAATCTCCCGCCGATTTTTTTTTTCGATATCCGCAGTCCTCCCGCGTTGTTGCCCTTATCCATGAAGCGTGTCAACGGGGTCGTGATAACAGACGCGTATTTCTCATTAAAAATAAACAAAAGAGATCGACTTTCTTTCATTGTTATTTTTAATTTTTTTGTAGCCTTTTTTCCTCTTTGCGGGCGTGGGGTATCGGCATGTCGTCGTCGGGGAGTCTGGTCGGGGCAGGCGGGGCAGGCGGGGCAGAGTTGCAGTGCTCGGGGAGCGCGCTAAAAATACGAGGGACGGCGCGTAAACCAGCGAAGAAGGATGGCTGACACGCGGCACGCACGCGGCCGGCAGCCGCGGCCACGGCACGCGTCGGGCAGCGGAGCCGCGGAGTGGAGACACGCCGATCGATGCTCGATGGTGGCCAGACAAGCAGAGTGGCTGGCCGCGGTCCGGCCCGGTGCGGGGGCGAGTCCTGGCGGAGCCGTTCCGGACACTACCTCTCTCTCACACACACACAAAGGCCAAAACACGCCCCAACACCGCGTGTACACCGCCAGGAAAAAAAAAACACTTAATTAAAACATGTTCTGTCGTGTCCTGTCCGTCTGCAGCCGTGGGGTGTCCCAGCCTCGAGCCGCCCGCCGACGGCTACCTGGTGGCCCGCAACGAGTCGCTGGCCGTGTTCCGCTGCAGCGTGGGCTTCGTGTTCGAGGACAGCGAGCGCCACGCCCGGGTGCTGGCCTGCGAGCACGGCAACACCTGGAACGACAGCCTCTCGGCCTGCGTCAGTGAGTGCCAACGCCTTGTCTCTCTCTCTCTCCCTCCGCCGACGACGACGACGGCGACCTCTGACCCTCCCTGTCTCGTTGCAGACGTGTCCCAGACCGCGGCCTGGAGGAGCGGCGCCGCCAGCACCGAGGACTCGTGGACCGTCACCGACGGCAACGCCACCAGGATCACGATGGCCGCGTCCGGGAGCTCCGGCGACAGCGACACCGTCACAAGTGAGTCACCCACACGCACGTCCCTGTCCGTGGCCGCAGAAACGCAACCGAAAGCCCAGGACCGAGGCAGGACATCTAAAGCAAGGCCTCTAAGGCAGGACCTCCCCCATCTCCCGTATCAGTCTCTTCAGAATCGCCGGGAGGGTAGGCAGCACAACTTGCACCACACGTTAAGCCCTTTCGCTGGTTCTATAGTCGCTTCCACTTTAGCTGCGCTTTCGGTTGCGTTTCTGTAGCCACATCTTTGTTGCCGCAGTCTGGCACGTGTCTCCCACCAACCGCGAGGGGTTCTATCTCGCTCCCTTAACAGACGGGCCTTAATCTCCTGTCCTTGTTCAACAGGCATCATCGTGCCGACGGTCATCATGGCAATGCTGTTCCTGGGTAATGCAGTAGTGCTCTATGTCCTCTTCATACTACGGAGGAGGTACGGTCGAGTGAAACTATCGAATGTGCAACAAACTGAGAAATTGTCTCCAAGAAAGAAAGTGCTTAATATTTTGTTTGTTGTTTTCAACAGGAACAAGAAGAAGTGCGCTCAAGACGAGGAGAGAGCAGCCATTGTGAAGAGTAATGGTTCGACGAAAGAAATTAAAGCAGAAGAGGTGGACAACGGAGGAGAGGAAGTCAGAACGGAGCAATCGGAAACCATTCCGAATAGGACAGAAAATTCAGTAGAGGACGCTCAGTGTTGATGTTTTAGGGTCAACCTTTAAGTTTTGAATATAAAGACTGCGAATGGACTGAATGCTCCCTCTCGTGAGGAGCATTTGGTGTGCCTGTTTTGTATTTTCAAGTCAGATAACACTATCATCTCTTAGTTGTATAAGGGTTATATTTTTAAGTGTTTTGTATTAAGAAAAATATTTCTGTTCCTTTTAGACATTGACCAATAACTTTTTTTTTCATGCATGTCTTTAGACTTTGGCAGAGGTAGAAACCTACCACATTAATCACAATTATTAGCATAGAACAATCCTGTTTGTGATTTATGCCACTATGTTCTCAGAAACAGACCTTATGTCTCTGAGCATATGATTTGGGCTATGATGTAACCTGTGCGAAGAGTCAATTCTGATTGGTAGGAAAAGTGTAAAACCAAAGAATAAGAATAAATGTAGTGTTTCAATGCCAATATATAATAAATGTGACCCTCAACCAAATGTGGCATCAGTAGGCCGTGTTCCTTTCGGGTATATCAGCACCTTAAAACAAAATCTCTCATTCTTTGCATCATAGCATGGGAACAATATGGTGAGTGTAGAAATAATGCAACCAAGCTCGATTTACTAACAGTTTTATTTTACGAGTCACAATCATCAGCACGTCATGGACACCGGATCAGTTGTAACATCAAGTGGGAAAGTAGGCTCCAAACAATGTGAAAAATCAGTCAAGCATAAATTTTAAAGAGAAAGGAAAAGTACTTTGAGTTTCAAAACTCCTGTCAATTATTGCTGCTTACACGTAGTGTACCATAATGGTACTGAAAGAAAATCAAGAACAGATTCAAATGATTTTTTAAATGTGTATCAGAGTACAATGAGAGTCAATATGCGTGAAGTAATTTAGCTCCCCTGATTGGCATCACGTCCCAGCATCTTCGTAAAACATCTAAAGCAAAAATCAGGTGCGTTTTGAAAGGGTTGAAAGGTAAATGTGTACTATAAACTTTCAGTACTAATCACTGAGGACATAAACCGCAACATATATACAAGATCTACTAACACTCTTACACTCCAAAAGGGTAGTATAAAAGAGCGATTTTTTTTTTTTTTTGCAAGTACCAACTTTTGTCATATATTTTTTTAGCCCTTGCTTCCAAACTGAATTTGATTAGGCGCTCCTCAACAGCATATTCTACAGAATGTTTTCCTTTAAACCATCTTGTTAACGCTTATAAAATTTTATGCATGTGTACAAAACAAGGTAAAGAAGATTAAAACTAATTTAAAAAAAAATGCATGTAAAATTTAATGTAGGTTCCTAAAATTTAAATATAACAAACAGACCACATCAAGTAGATACAAATTTAGATTAAAAGAGAAATTTATCATGCAAGCTATGGCACTGGGATGTCTAGACTAGAAAAGCAAACAGGCTTGGTGGGAGCACAAGTTTAGAGACCAAGATCAAGATTTGATGCACACAGATGCAAGTACAAGTTCTGCAATAACACGAACCATGGCAAGTAGGAACTTTATGAAACACTAAAAATTACAACTCTATTCAGCATTAATTCAGAACTGCCAGCATCATCATGAAATTAAATAACATTTGCTGTCAGATGTAAATCTGTTATGGTTTTCTTAATGCTAAATCCTACACCATAAAATAGAGTACATGTCAGAAGAAAATTGAAAGCCATATGCCTCGCACTATATGCTGATGGTACAAGCACCAAGGGAAGTCTTCTTTGGCTCTCATTGCTATTTACATCTTAAACATTTATGAACTAGTAAAACTTACAAGCTATTGTTGAATAGAGCACTAATCAGGTGTGCTTGCTGTTGGCCAAAGCCAAACATGCCTCATAATGAAGAAACTCAAGAATAACAAACTTAGGCTACCACATCTCACTCCGAACTCACACACACACATTCCCATGCACACCGGCTCACAGTACAAAGTGTACAAAGCTATACACCATTCATTTTAACTTCTAATTCGTATCTCTTTATCTTTGGTTACATAAGTTTGAGATTGCTTCTCACACCCCTCCTGCTTAGAACAGCCAAACAAGTCAATGTATTCTTCACGAACTTTGTAGCAATTGTTTCTCTTTGCAGTACCACTTATCAGCAGAAAGTATAAGCACAAGAGCTGGCTTGATTAGGCCATGGCATCAGATAGTCTTTACAAAAATAAATTACCACACTAAAGTATAATCTGAAAATTTAAGAACAAGAACAACACCAATCAACAGATGAGTAGTGACTATTTTAATGTAAGAGAGATTTCTTTGTACAGCTTGTAGAAACCAATACTAGTTTAAGATCCAAGTACTAGGGAATAAGAGAAAAGCTAAGGTACATGCAGAGTTAAAATACAAACATTTAAGTGAAATGCATCCAGCACAGTATTTTTATCACCAGCTGCCCGAGTACACTGCTTGAGCTAGTACCTATCAGTTCTGTGTCGATCAACTTTAGTCTTCATTTTCAGTCAAGCCACATTTACGAAGTAGCTCTTGTCCTCGCTCATGAAGCCATTTATTGGATACTGAAACAGAAAAGAAAATAGGTGAAATGGAGTGAAATATAAAGGGTTCATGACCAGAAAACATATGCATTTGATTAATTAGAAAATAACATAGAATGGGTCTAAGGAAAAGAGGGGGAAAAACATACCCCATTTTGATCCTGTCAAAACAGGACACGCAGCATGACGAGTACGGTAGTCCCCCTCGCCATTGCGATGCAAATTAAACCAGAAGGCAGCCGTTCCCTTCTGAGGGTAAAGAGCAACTCTCAAATGTGGGAACACAGTAGCTCCACCTTGAGGAACATCACTCATCTGGGGAAGAAAGGATTTCTTGATAAAGAAATGCACAAAACACATTGAAATGAAATCAAACGATTTTAAAGTGACTCACATAAAAGAGTGTAGTTGCAATTCTGTTGCCCGTGCCTAAAGATTTAAAAGCATTCTTCTCTCCGCGCTGCGAACAGAATTCCAAAGGAGAACCAATTATTCCAAATTACAGGAAAATTATGTGGAGAATCAATTGGTGATATTGACTACATACCCTAGCAAAATCAAAATGAGGCTCATAGTGGCCACCAATACCATAGTTAACAACTTGCAGCTCTTCGGCAGTGGTACATGTCAATCCTGTCATGTCTTCTACGCGTTGCACCACAGTGGCAATGTGATGGTGTTCTTCCTCTCGTAACCAAGCTGATTTGCTGATTCGGTATGAAGCCACCTCCAGTTCCCCTGTTTTGTAGTTTTGAACTGTTGCCCGCTTCAACTACAGATGACAAATGAAGAAACCGTAACAATAACTTAAAACAGATAATTAATAATAATTTTTTTTTAAGACATGTCACACAACAAAACGCATACCCGAGGCTGTGCCAGATGTTTAATTGTCTCAATTTCAGCATCAGCAAGGACATTGTGGTACAGGACTATTCTTGGGCTGAGGCACGCTTCTTCTTCTCGAAGGCGAGCCAGGAATAAAAATGGATTGTCTTTGTGAATATACCTGCACTTTAACCTTGCTTGTTTTGCAGGACTCATTGTTACTTCCCCTCTGCATAAGCGTTCGTACAGTTCACGCTCTGGCAACTCTTCAATATCCCCTAGTTTTTTTTCACTGACTGTGAGAGGCTGCATGTAGACAAATGAACACAAATCAGGAACCTTAAAAGGCTTAAAATTGCATCAGTATTTTTCTAAAAATTGGATGAGAGACATTTCAAAATACCTGAGAATTTAAACCACTGCTGGCCTCCCCATCTTCTCCCTTCTTTTTCTGCAGTGCCCTTTGTGAGATGTCTTGCAGATAGTAAACTCGATTGCCTATAGCTCTATTGTGGTTTGGTACCAACGTCAAGAGTTCATCCGTCATTTCAAGTGCTGTATGTACATTACCTGGAATAAATGTGATTCACATGCACCATGATATAAAAAGATGCTGAATATGGAATAATGCACTTCACCTAACAGAATTTGAAAATTCCAGTATACCTTCCATATAAGTAGAAAATGCCAAATACTCTAGAATATCTGCTTTGGTAATGGTTTTGTTATTTTCCTCATCATATCTCTGAAGGGCCTCAGTCATCCATTGTACAGTATGGTAAAAATCTTTGTTGTTGTAAGACTGGCGGCCCAGCTCAAAGCAATCACCGGCTGCAAAGGAACAACTGTTGAGTCACTGTGACACAATGGAGGAGGAAAGATTGAAAAATAATCTAACCTGTGAGGGCAGTACTGTACTGAACCCCATTGATAAGTCCTCGAGCAACGGCTGAAGTATCGAGCTTGTAGGTGTCTTGCAAGCGCATGAGGGCAACAGCTGCACCATTGAGGTCTTCGTCCGTAGGAAATTTCAATACTGCATGGTAATTGGATATGTTGTACTGGAACTCTGGAAATGAGCAATGAGACAGTGTCTGTAAGGCTGAGTGCATTTGCACACTGTTTTATTAAAAGCAGGTGCAATTACGTTAAAACTAAGTATTTTTTACACATTACAGAACTATTAATCAACATCATAATAAGCGGAAGGAAATTTTAAAAATTAGACAAATACTGACCTTTGATTTTGCTGTCATCTAGAATACTTTCAATATCTTTCCAGTCCGTGGTGAGGTGTTTGACCAATGTGTATGCATTAATGGGATTCGAGAGGTATGACTGAACATCCTGGCCGGCTCTTTCATGTTCTCTTGACAAGTCGGATTGGTACCTAGGCAAAATGTGAATGTGGTAAATTAGGGGTCCACGTAAACTGAATGTAAATTAAGCATAGTAAAGGTAATTGAAGTTTGCCCGACAACCTCACCTCTTCAGCCGGTTCAGCATATCCTCTTGCGCCTTAATAAAGGTCGAGAGGGACTGTATCAGCACCCCCTCGGTTTCCAGAAGCTCTTCCATGTCAGCGAGGGCTGTGTAGAGCTCAGCTTTGCCATAGTAGGGGCTGGTCAGCACAAGGAGTGCTCCAACAACCAGGACGAGGAAAGTCTGCATCGTGATTCTGTAAACATGACACAAAAAAGTTTGAGTTTTCAGGGAATCTATAAATTGTCACTGGGCTCAAGGCTTCAGTAAGTTTTAAATCACACCAATCAGTCAAGACAGCAAGAAACGGGGCTACACACCGTTCCCCCCGTGCGCTTTTTTTTTTTTTAAGTGATCTGAGAGGGACAGGGGTCTCTTTGGCGCCCGGATCACAGAACTGGGGGTGGCCCCTGGAACATTCTGGATCTGTCTGCGAGCGGCAGCACCCGATCGGGTCCAGCTAAAGGGGGCGGGCTCCAGTCATGCCAAAATAAACAGAGCCGGCCAGGACAGCTCCCAGGACATCACAGGGACGGGCCGGGACGGGCCGGGACGGGCCGGGTCTTAAGGCTCACCTAACCTCACTGGCTGGTGTGGGCGCGGACACAACAGAGCGGTGCTGCGGCTGCGGCTGCGGCTGCTGCCCCCCGCGGCTCCCACCAGAACAGAACCCCCCCAGTCGGCACGGCTACGCGGCCACTCCCGGCGGCGGCTGCCGGGTCTCAGACGCGAGTCGCGGGGGTCGGGGACGGAGGCATGGCAAAGCAATTAATGATAGCAGCGGAGCCGAGCCGAGCCGAGCGGAGCAGAGACCAAGTCAGCTGAGTCCTCAGTGGCCCCCAAGTGTCGCTGCTGGGTGGCCGCTGCCGGGGCTGGAGGGGAGGGAGGGGGCATTGGAAGGAAGTTGTTTATATGATTCGAGCCCAGCGCAGCGCCCCCCAGCAGAGAGCAAGCAGAAGCCAGAGGGGAGGGAGAGAGAGGGGGGGGGGGCGATCGGGATCATAGGGGGAGGGGGGAGGGAAAACCAAAGGCCGGCGGCGGAGGCGGCGGCGGCAGAACGCTGTCGTGCCTGCGATCACGCAGGCGGCAACACCTCGACAGGGGCGGCAGGGGGTGGCCTAGCAGGCAGGCGCTTAAGCGGCTGCTTAAGCGGCTGCTTAAGCGCCTGCTTAAGCAGCCGCTTAAGCCTCCCAAATGACTATTATCTTTCAGTAGCCGGCTCACGACCCGCGGCACCCGGTACCCGCGGCACCCGGTACACCCCCCTCACCGTACTCGCGTCCTCTAGATCCGGTCCGGCGGTTCCTTTGCAAAACTCCTACACTTCCTCACACACACACACACACACACGCGCGCGCGCACACTAGAGCGGGTTTTATAGCGTTGCGGCGGGAATCACAGCCAGCCCGGCGAGCACTACAACTGGCACTGGGTGGCACTGCGACGGCGGCGGCGGCGGCGGCGGCGGCAACCCGACCGCTCAAAGGATGCGAGCAGAGCGCGGAACGGAGCCGAGCAACGGCGGCGGCTGCCGGCCGTAGGCCACGGCAGTACACAGCAGTACAGTACAGCGTCCCCTCTAGAGAGAGAGGGGGGGGGGGGGTCCAGGATACCCAGTTCTGCATCAACCGGCCCGCAGCCGCCGCCGCCTGCTTCTCTCTCCTCTCTCTCTCTCTCTCTCTCTCTCTCTCTCTCTCTCTCACACACACACACACACTCTCTCTCTCTCTCTCTCTCTCTCTCTCGCCGTGCCCGACATTTATTGCAGCGCCTTACAGTTTTCTGTTCCTCACCGAGTTTCCGTCGTCGCCGCCGCCGCCGCCGTCGCGGCGTGGCGTAACTGAACGTTAGTCGCGTTCTTATCGGGCGAGTTTGGTGTCAACGGGGCCAGCCGCCCAGCGGCGGCCCTCTTTTCCCCCGCTCTCTCTCTCTCTCCGCTACAGTTCAACTGTAGCTCGATACGGTGTAGTTCAGACAGTTTTCTACAGTGTCCCCCCGACGCCGCGTCGGCAGCGCCTCTCAATTCAGACGGGTCTACGAGTACTTGCATGGCTGAGGGCCGCGCGCGTTATTGGAAAGGGAGAGAAGGGGGGAGAGAGAGAGAGAGAAGGAGAGAGAAAGAGGGAGAGAGAGAGAGAGAGAGAGAGAGAGAGAGAGAGAGAGAGAGAGAGAGGGCTGAGATGCACATGAGCATGAGCCTGCTGTCGCCTTGCTTCCGGGGGGGCACGGTCAGTGGCGTAGCATTGTGGTTGCCGGGGCCGCGGGCACCAACGCCGCTGCTGTGAGGCGTGCTTGTCCCCCACCACTTCCGTTTTATTTTCTTTTCCGCCCCCCCCCCCCCCGCCCCGCCTACGCCAATGCCTCGGTGTCGTGGGGGGCGGGCCGTGCGGGGCGGGGTGGTGACCGCCACTGTAAATAAAAATCCTGGAGCGACATTTTGTGCAGGCGTCGCTCTCCGAAGAGCGACGTAAAGAGCGACGTTTTTTTTTTTTGCTTTGCAGAGCATCGCAATTTTTTATTTTTTTTCAGAGGCGTGGGCGCAACGAAGGTTCCTCTTCGGTTCACAGAGCTGGAATGTTGTCCGCCCCTCCGTGTTCGCGCCGCCACCGCCGCCGCCGGCGGCCCCTCCTCGCCTCGTCTCGGATTATGCACTCCGGCACGCGCCCGGCACGCGCGCGCCACGCGTGCCGCGGTGTCGTGTGGACCGAGAGAGGAGCACACCTTTCTGCCTTTAAAGCGAGGGAGAGAGCGAGGCGGTCTCGGAGCTGCGCCGCGCCGCGCCGCGCGCCACATTCCGCACGCGTCCGCCAGTCGGCCGCCGTCGGCGGCCGTCGACGGCAACGTGTCGGAGGGGTAGGAGGCTCCTCCAGGGCGGGGGCGGCGGCGGCGGCGGCGGCGGCGGCGGCGGCGGCGGCGGCGGTGGGGGCGGCCGATCTCGCCGCCTGTAAAGCGACATCTGACCCGCGCGCGGAGGCCCCCGCACCCCCGGCACCGGGGCGGGGCGAGAGGCCGGATTCCAAAGGCCAACAAGGTGGGGCTCAAGAGGAATGCTTCATCTCCCCGAGCCGCGCCGTGCCGTGCCGGTACAGCAGCCGCCGCTACGTATAGTACGTGGCCGGGCCGCTGTCAGGGCGAGGGCCCCCAGAGGGCTCCTGTGTCGGGCCGACGCCATCCTTGTTGTCTGCTGCAGCGACCGGCCGGGCCCATACCAGCAGCAGCCCATACCAACCAATCAAACCGATTTAAAAAAAAACAACAATTTTTTTGAAAATTTGCGGGTTTTTTGGCACTTTTTATTATTATTTTTTCGCACTGCATTTTAACGAGGTGCCTCTGATTGGACGTCCGCCATCGCGCGCACCCGACTTTACCTCCTCCATGCCAACCCGCCGCCTGGAACTTTGCTCATCCCAGGGCTGGCTGGCTATGGGCGAGACGGAACGCCCCATTGGGCTGCTGCAGTGAGAGAGAGAGAGAGACGGTAGGATTCCCGACCTGGCATCTCTATCTCTCTCGCACCACAGCAGTGAGACAGTCCGTCTCTCTCTCGCACGCAACTGTGCGCTGTGCTGCTCATTGCCCCGGAGTGGCTGCTACACGTCCCCGTGCGTGCGCCCGTGTGCGCTTGCCGACTGCCAATAACGCGTCGACTGAATAAAGGGCCTCATCAAAGTGCGCCGAACGCCGGGGGAAAGCTGGAGCACGAAAAGCTTTAAACAAAGGGGTGGAAAAAGAAGAAAAAAAATTGGGAGCGCTTCAGTTGATCAAAGCGCAACCTTGTTCGTGGATGACGTTAACTTTGTCGCAGAGCAGGTACGCCATCCGGTGAAGCGTGTCGTGTGGGAGGGAGAGAGGAGGAGGAGGAGGAGAGAGAGAGAGCTAGCCGACTGACAGGGTTGTGGCCGCGCCATGTCAGTCGGTCCCTACGTGTAATCTGTAACGGCTTATTATCCTGATTGGATGCTTCATGTAGCACACACACAAGGGCTCTCTCTCTCTCTCTCCCCTACAGACTGTGATTGCTTCACTGTTCATCCCCACTGCGAGACGTTTCCGAACGAGTGGCGGAAAAGATTGACTCCTCTCCTCTCTTTGATGACAGAACAAAAGAAAAAGAAACAGGGGGTTTTCCCAGGGCCACCTTCCCCTCCTTCCTCTCTCTCTCTCTCTCTCTCTGGCTGGTCCTGCGGTCAGGATGCAGCGGGTGGAGCGTGCTCCGGGAGAGGGGAGGGGAGGAGGAGGGAGGGGGGGGGGGGGCTGATGGGTTCCGAAAGTTACACGGCAAGACCGAAAGGACCCTATTCTCCTTGTTTGCCGACGAACCGGGCCAGAGAGGCCTAGCGGAGCCTGTGAGAGAGAGAGAGAGAGAGAGAGAGACAGACTGGGAAAGAGAGAAATTTAAGGCATTGTTTTATTCATTAATTGTTGTTTTGAAATTCTCGAAAATTTAAATGTCAGGCGTCAACGGTGCACGTAGTGGGAGAGGGAGAGTGGGAGGGGGGAGGGACGAAGACAGGGATGGATGAAGAGCGAGGAGAGAGCGAGAGAGAGAGAGAGAGAGAGAGAGAGAGGGGAGGGGGTTTAGGCAGACGAGGCGGCGGCCTCCCGTCTGGCGCTGTAGTCGGGGAATGTCATAAGCCCCTGCGGAATCAGTGCCGGTTTCTAATTAGACGCCGTTCAATGACGTCTACATCCTCAATAGCGCGGGAATCCGTGCAGAGGGCTGTCTGTCTGTCTGTCTGTCTGTCTGTCTGTCTGTCTGTCTGTCTGTCTGTCTGTCTGTCTGTCTGTGCCTGACAGAGGCAGACCACACCGTCATACTCTGACTGCTGAGCTGTGTTGGCACGGCCGCGGGGACCGGATCGTTCGGATCGCCGTCGTGGACTTTCTCTCTCTCTCTCTCTCTCTCTCTCTCTCTCTCTCTCTCTCTCTCTCTTCTCTGTCTCTGTCTCTCTCAGACGTGCGCGAAGTTGGCAATGCTGCGTGTGATGCAGTGCAGGGCCGGAGCCAGGGGCCAAACTACTTGACAAGGTGGAGGCCCTCCTCCTCCTCCTCCTCCTCCTCCTCCTCCTCCCCCTCCCCCTCCCCCTCCCCGACGACTCGGCCACACCTATGGAGATTCCTATGGACGGCCCTGGGCCCCACGGACTCTCTCTCTCTCTCTCTCTCTCTCTCTCTCTCTCTCTCTCTCTCTCTCTCTCTCTCTCTCTCTCTCCCGCTGCCTCGAGCTGGCCGTGATGTAGTGCTGCACCGAGATGTCCCAAACTCCCGAAACTTGTTCTCGGTACTGCCCCCCCCCCCCCCCCCTCCACCGGGTTGGTCCCCCGCTTCTGCGCTGTCTCAAATTGTGAGATAGTGGACCAAGTTCGGCCCGCCGCGCGCCCGTACCCGTTCTGGTCAGCTAGTCGCCGGCGTTCTCCCCCGACCTGCTCGCCCAATCCAACTGTCGACAAAATTCCGTTATGAGAAATTTACGGTGCTACAAGTATTGCGAGCCGAAAACAGCAGGATGCGGAGGGAGTGGAGTGGTGCGGGCGTCATAGTTGTGCGCTCGGGAGGGGAGGGTGGTGTGGGGGAATGCGGATTATTCGCAGAGCGGCAAACAAGCAGAGGGAATCCAGGTATACATGTTTGACGATTACTTTTTCCCTCCTCTCTCTCTCTCTCTAGCAGTGCGGGGCCGGTCGCTGATGAGGTGGGGGTGGGGCTTCGCTGCCACCACCACCACCACACTGCGAGGCCGTACAGAGTATCTGATCCCGTTTCCTGAATTAGTATTTTGACTGCTGCCACACTGTCATCAGTTTTTGTTTGTTTTTTTTAAATTGTCAGTCACTCAACATTTTATTGACACCTGAACAGCGCGAGCGTCTTTGTCGGTTTCTATATATTTAGAACCGTACCTTTATACTACATGACACATTTTTCACGTCCATTTTTGATCCTCCACTTTTAAAACAAAAAAGGCGGAGCGTGGAGCAGTTTCAAAAGTTCCCGCGCGGTGCCCGGGGCGTGTCCTCCAGGTGAGAAGCATCACTGACCTGCGCAAGGAGAGCGACGTCCTGGAGGCGGCGGCGGCGGCGGCGGCGGTGGCTGGAGATGGACGGCACCGTGCGTGCGAGGGAGACAGGCACGGTGAGACAGAGACAGAGAGAGAAACAGGGGGAGGAAGCAGCTCCCCCGTACGACCGCTTCCGACAACCTCGGCGCAGCTAGTGAGGTGTGCCGGCGTGCCGCTGCCCCTCCCAGGGCGGAGCACGCATGGGGAGCCACCCCCTCCTGCAGCCCCCCCGGTGCGGGGTATCGCCGTCGGGCCTCCGACTCAGCGTCGATACCCCGCGTGCGCGCGCCGCCGCCGCCGCCGCTTGCAAACGTTCCCACCGGGGGTAGGTGAGCGGGAGGGGGTTGTCGCGTGCAGGGGCGGATCCAGGAGCGACTTAAAGGGGGGGGGGACGTTCCGCTTTTTTGCCTACCTTCAGGTGGAGAGTATTTCCGGTTGCCTACATTTCTAGCGGCTATTAGGGGCCCGGAGAGAGGGAGGGGGGGGGGGGGGGGAATTGTCCTCCCCCCTCTCTGGAACCGCGCATGGTCGCGTGGGGTAGGCGGCGGTCGTCGGGCATGAATTATTTGGCCCTCTTTGTTTACGCTGCGCCGCGCCGGAAGTCTGGAAGAGGAAAACTGAAAGGAAAACGAGAAAAAAAAACACTTCTGTTATTGTGCACCGATAGGTCAGAAGGACTGCCGTTTCCTTGCACGAAAACTACAGTCCATCTGTAGCTCCGTAGTGCAGCTCACGCGGAGGTCCGTGGCACAGCGCCCTGCGGTGCGCCGTTGTGCGCTGTGGGAGCGCCTGCGGACCGCAGGGTAGGCCGTCCGCCGCGCTCCCGTGCGCTGCCACTCCCGGCCTTGCCTACCTCGCAGGCGCCCCCCGGCCGCCGGGCCCGACGGGGACAGGAGAGCGCGAGGAGTTTCGGGTGGCCGATGGCCCGGAGGCGCCGCCGCCCATGTCGGTGCATGGCGGGCGGCCTCTGTGAATTAGGTGGCTGGCGGTAAATCGGCTCCCCCCGCCCCCCCCCCTGCCGGACAGCAGCTGACCGAAAGCGCCGACGGGGGAGTACCGATCGAGGGGCGGGGGCCGCGGAGGGGCGGCCCGGCCGTTTCGACCTGTAATGTGTTTCGCGAGGTTTGGCCGTGCGTGCGCTGGCCGCCCCCTCCCCGCGGTCGACCGCGCCCCCGCGGGGCCCCCTCCTCGCGGGGCCCCCTCCGCGGCCGCGGCGGCCGCCCGGGGTCCTCCCGACAGTGTCCAGTGCCGAGAGTGACGCCGTCGAGGCCGCCGTCGTGGCCCCGCCGTCGCAGAGCCGCCCCCAGGACACACCGCGCGCCGCTGGACGGGGGGTCGCAGGGCGGCCCGGGCGGCGGCCGAGGGGTGGCCGACGACGACACACTATGAGGACGCCGTCGGCGGCGTCGTGACGGGCCGCGACCACGGCGGCGTGTCCGGGAGGGTGGCGGCGAGGACGTTGACGGAGGAGGCCGAGGACTGGCACGGTAAGTGGGCGAGGGGCGAAGCGCTTGGAGAGCGGCGCTCGCGGAGGGCGATGCTCGTCTCTCCCACGGCAACGCCGAGTGCTCGGCCCGAATCGATGGGTCGCGGTTCTCTGCGGGACACCCGCCACGCGCCGCCACGCGCCGCCACGCGCCGCCACGCGCCGCCACGCGCCGAGGGGCGCACGCCGCGGTGACCTATCTGACTTACGTGTAAATTGGCAACAAAAAAAAAAATAGTCGGGGATGATGGGAGGGCGCTGGCAGCAGCGCTATCTCGCATCGCCCCTACGACGACGGAGCTATCGCCCGTGGATCTCGGACTGTCCTTGTCGCACCGCCGGGGGCGACACCACCGCCCACCTCTTCAATTTACACTCATCTAAACCCGCAACCATTTAAAAAAAAATATTTAAATTTATGAACTTTAACCTCCTGAGGTTTTTTTAAACGACATTCTGAAAATGAACCCTCGCCTCGCCGCAGGGCCCCGAGTATGGCGTGGGTGTGGCAGCGCTTCCGGAACACCTTCCTGGGCAGCCCGGAGGAAGAACGCGCGCCCGACGACATCGACCAGGTGTGTGAGGTACCCTGGAGGTACCCGGGCGGTGCGGGTAGAGGTACCCGCGGGTACCCCCGGGGCCGCCGCTCACGCCGCCGTGCCTCTGCCTGCCGCAGCGCCTGCTGTCCATCCAGCTGTCCCGGCTGCGGCAGTACGTGTCGGACGACGACGAGGACTCGGATCCGGAGGACCACGCCGACCCGTCGCTGGTGCAGTGCGGGGCGTGCCGGGCCATCGTGCACCGCATGCGGGACCGCCACCACCGCCGGTGCTTACACGCCACAGGCATCTCCGAGCGCGCTCTGGCGCCGGAAGCGGAAGTACACGAGTACTTCCGGAGGACCGAGTGTCATAAGGGGTACCGCAGCAGAGAGTATCTCCGCCGCGGGCGTCAGCCACGAGCCGACTGAAAATTTGTGCGTGGCGTAGCGCTCGCTGACGATGAGCTGTGAAGTGTCTCTAAGGGCACTTCGGGCCGCGCGGGGGGCTCCGCGGCGCGCTGACCCTACCAAACGGTCGTGACACATCGTCAGCGAGAGCTAAGCCCCGCACATTTTTCAGTAGTCGGCTCGTGGGCGGCGGCCGCGGCCGCGATACCCTCTGCTGGAAACGCGTATTGATCTGGCGGTGTGATAACGGTGGCAGGTGCCCGCTGTGCGGCCACCGCCTCCGCCTCTGCGACGACCCCTGCCCGGACCGGCCCGTGAAGCCGACGCTGCGGCTGCGGCCGCGGCAGCGGCGGGCGCGGAAGCACCGCTCCGGGAGCGACCCCAACATCCCCCGGCAGGCGCTGCCGCCGCAGGCCCCCTGCGCCCCGCAGGGCCCGCAGGGCCAGGGCGTCATCGCGGGCGTCGGCGTCGTTCACCTCCCCGCCATCGTAAGCAGCACCCGTCTCTGTCGCACTGTGTGAGAGAGACAGACGGCCTCACACGTGCGCGCGTCGCAGCCCGGCCTGACGGCGCTGACGCTGCTGCCGCTCCTGCCGCAGGACGTGGACTGCACCTTCCTCAACAACTCGATCGGCCGCCACAACTTCCTGGGGCGGACCGAGGTGCTGCCGGGGGACCTCATCAGCAGGCCGGGCTCCGAGACGTCGCTGCCGCCCATCGGCCAGGCCATCGGCCCCGCCGACAGGGACCGCGACCGGGTGAGGCGGCGGCGGCGGCGGCGGCGGCGGCGGTGTCAACTGCAGCCTCGTGGCGGGTGCCCCGGGCTGGACAGTAAGGGCTACAAGACACTCTGTCGGCCCCCCAGGACGCGCAGGGCAGCCGACTGAGCACGTCGCAGGCCGGCGAGCAGCTGCGCACCGCCGTCAGCGCCGAGTGCCTCTACATGCACAACGAGGCCCCCAAGTCGGCCGCGCCGCCCGACTACCCCGTGCGGACCCAGAGCCGCGAGGAGTTCCTGTGAGTGAGAGACAGACGGACAGACAGAGAGAGAGAGAGTGTGGGCGCGTGGCGCGTGTGGCCGCGCGGGGGGGCAAAGGTCACCGGCGTCGGCCACACACGCACCACGGTGACGTCACAGTCGACGGTGACGTCGGCGCCGGCCAATCACAGGTCTCGACGCGGACCCCGTCGGCGGCCCTCGGCGGCCCCGTGCGCGGGGAGCCGGTGCCTCGCAACCGCAAAGATGATTATCCCCGCCATTTTCCAGCCCCCTCCCTCCCTCCCTCCCTCCCGCGGAAATCGATTTAAACGAAAACAAAAAAATAAATAAAAATGTTTTCGGAAAATTAAAAATAAAACTAAGCGTACTCCTGGGCGTGTTACGTATGACCCTGCTCCTCATTCCCACAATTTCTGTTTTGGGGCGCGCGGCGCGTGGGGTGGAGCGATACCGTAGCACCGTGGCGAGCCCACACGCTGTGTGCGTGTGTGTGTGTGTGTGTGTGTGTGTGTGTGTCCGTTTCGTTTGTCGTTGAGTTGTCCATTCCGTGATACGTATGCAGGCTGGCAACGCGGTCGTCATGCTAGCAAATGGTGACTGTGCGTGTCCGGGGGTGGGGCCGCGCGGGAACCCCCCCCCCCCCCCACTCACACACAGACACAGACACAACGCAGCCGCAGTCTCTGTGCCCTATAGGTACGTTTCGGCAAAACCAAAAAAAAAAAATTTAATTAAAAAATTGATTTGACTCTCTGGCCCTTCCAACCTCCTTCCTAGTGCCCGCAGAACTCTTTCGCTCTCAGTAAAATAATTTTTTAAAAAAAATATTTTGAAGTTTCTTTTAAAACACTTTAATATTTTTTTTTTCGGTGTGCAGGTTGGACGTGCGGCGCGCCGCGCTGCTGGGCGACTTCGCCGACGTGCAGCGGTTCTACATGCGCGCCTTCGACTCGTACGCCGAGCTGTGCGCCCTGTTCAAGGTACAGTCCGGCATGATGGCCATCGATCAGGGCGGACCGGCGGCGGCGGCGGCGGCGGTGGTGGTAGCGGCGGCGGCCGGCCGTTCACAAACGTGACGTAACGGCGTGGCCGCCTACGGGGTCACACAGCGCCGCGAGGTCACCGAGCCACCGCTCGAGGCCTCTCACTGGAGGATCACGAATTTTTCGGCGCTGCTTGCCGCAAAAGCTTTTTTTTTTTTAAATTAAACTTGACCTTTCACCTTCCATGATAGTTCTGGTAGTATCCTCTTTCCTCCACGGGGGGGAGGGGGGGGGGGGGGGGGGGGGGGGGGGGGGGGGGGGGGGGGGGGGGGGGGGGCCGCCGCCGCCGCCGCCGCCGCCGCCGCCGCCGGTGCATTATCAGGGCCCATGCTTTATGCAGCTTATGGCGGCGGGCCTCGAACGGTTTCCGTGGCGGAGGTCGATCCGCGCGCCACGGCCGCCGCCGCCGCCGCGCCGTGCACGTCGCCGTCGTGGTTGACGTGGACGTGCTGGACACCGTGTAGTACAACGCACCGCGGCGGGGCGGGGCCGCCGGGGGACCGGGTGGGAGCAGCAGAATTAATAATTGTCGGCGGCCGCGCCCCCCGCGACCACAGGGCCGCCGCCGGCCGCCCTGTCAACTTCGGGGGCCCTCATCCATCGACCGGTGTGCAGTGCGTCGGCGCGTCACTTGGGCGTCACGGCCCCGCCTCCACGATGAGGGGGGGGGGGGGGCTCGGGGGGCCGTCCGGAAACTACGTTCCCTCTCTCTCTCGCCTACATGCACACGTATTCATCTCTTCCTCCAGGAGAACCCGCAGCAGGACGGCGCCAGACTCGTGGACCCGGACCTCAAGATGGACTTCGTGTACGCCGTGTACGACACCCTCAAGGGGCTGGTGAGGACGCCGACGTCCCCGCCGGGGCCACCGGGGCCGCCGGGGCCGCCAGGGCTCTCCGGGTACCACCGCCACCATGTCCGTCACACCGATTTCCCGTTGTTGCAGCCCATGAGCATCCACAAGTCGGTCCTCAAGTCCATGATCAACGCCATCTGCCAGGACCACCTCGCGTAAGCCTATACTGTGCAGCCAACCTCATGCATTTTTTTCTGTTTATTTTTCAATTGATTTCCTCCCGTTTAATTTTCAATCTTTTTTTTTCTCCGATGGATCCCCCCCCCCCCCTCTCTCTCTCTCTCTCTCTCTCTCTCTCTCTCTCTCTCTCTCTCTCTCTTTCCCTCTCTCTGTCTCTCCCGCCCCCTCCCCTATCTCTCTCTCTCTCGCACGGCAGCCTCCGGCGCAAGGACGAGGTCCGCGCCCTCTTCATCCTGGTCCAGAACCCGCTCTTCTGCGACCAGTCGGCGTGCCTCATCTTCGCGCAGCTGCTGCGGAAGGTGGTGCACCTGCCCGCCAGCGACCACCAGATGCTGGTCCACTGGCTCAAGATGTACGCGCGCCCCCAACCACCATCTGCCGTCTGCCTCTAGCCGAACAAAACAAAACTTACTTTTCGTTCTTCAATTGTTTGCCAGCCTGGAGGTGCCGCGGCTGCGCGCCATGGTTCGAAACGTGATGCTCTTCCTGTCGATGCGGCAGTTCCCCACCCAGGACACCAACCACATGCTGCCGGAGGAGGGCAAGCTCAAGTGGTGGATCCCGACGGCGGCCCGGATGCTGGCCTTCATCAGTGAGTGCCCCCGAGGTCACAGCGCGGCCGCGGGTGACCCCGGCCGTGACCTGTGCCGACCGGTGACCTCCCGTCCCCGCAGACGCGGCCAACAACGGGTGCCGGCCGCCGCTGCTGCACTTCTCCGAGCTGTACCACGAGGCCCTGGACCACATCGACCTCGCGCACGACTACTTCAAGTGGCAGGACCCGTCGCCGTCCGGCAACCACTTCTCCTTCTGCCAGTACCCGTTCATACTCAGCATCAACGCCAAGAAGATTATCCTCACCAAGGTGCGCGGCGAGGCGCGATACCCCGCGCGCCGCGCCGCGGGGTAGCGCCGGCCGCGGCGGCAGCGGCGGACGGGGTAGCGCCTGCGGCCGGGAGGGTAGGCAGCCCGGCGGCGCCGGGGCGCTGCGGGCGTGCCTCACCCTCCGTCCCGCTCGCTCCCGCCGGCCGCCGCCTCGCTCTGTCCTTGTCTCACCTAAGGGGGGGGGGGGTGTGTCCCGGGTGCAGGACTCAGAGCAGCAGCAGATGATCAACGCCCGACGCAGCTTGGAGACGAAGGCGTCCAGGGAGGTGTCGCAGGTGGACATCTTCTTCCTCAACATGACGGTGCGGCGCAGCTCCCTCGTGGAGGACTCCCTCAAGGAGGTAAGCGCCTCTCTCTCGCACTCACGACGCGCTGCCGATCTCTCTCTCTCTCTGTCTCTCTCTCTCTCTCTCTCTCTCTCTCTCTCTCTCTCTCGCACACACACACACACATATACACTCTCACTCTCTCACAGATCCAGCGCGCCTCCGAGCGGAAGGAGCTGAAAAAGAAGCTGCGTCTGACGTTCGCCGGGGAGCCGGGCCTGGACATGGGCGGCCTCACCAAGGAGTGGTTCCAGCTGCTGGTCCGCGAGATCTTCGACCCCGACAAGGGCATGTTCGTCTACCACCCGCACTCCCGCTGCTACTGGTTCAGGTACCGGCCGCGCGCCGCTGTCGCTTCCCGTTGAGGGGGGCTTCAGCTCCTGCAGTGCTGTGTCCCGTCCAGGATCCCGAGCTCGGCGCGGACGTGGGAGCCGGTGGAGTCCGCGTCGAGGACGGCGACCGCGCCGCCGTCGCCGGTGGAGGCCGAGGCGACGGACGACGGCGTGGTGGCGGGCGCGCTGTCCAGGGTGGCCGTCGTCGACGAGGAGGAGGAGACGCTTCAGCAGTACAACCTGATCGGCGTCCTCATGGGGCTGGCCGTGTACAACTCCAACATCCTGGACCTGCGCTTCCCGTCCGTCTGCTACCAGAAGCTGCTGTCGCCGCCCGTCGTCCCGCACGCCGACATGCACCTCGGCGTCGTCCGGAACCCGACCCTGGACGACCTGGCCCAGATCATGCCCGAGGTGGCCCGCGGCCTCCGCGAGCTGCTCGCCTACCAGGGCGACGTGGAGCACGACATGTGCCTCACGTTCCAGGCCTCCATCGAGGAGTTCGGCTGCGTCAAGACGTTCCCGCTCCGGCAGGGCGGCGAGGAGGTGGCCGTCACCAACGCCAACCGCAAGGAGTACGTACGCCTGTACCTGGACTGGATGCTCAACACGGCCATCTACAACGAGTTCCGCTCCTTCTACCTCGGCTTCCACTCCGTGTGCGCGTCCAACGCCCTCATTGTGAGTCCCCCCCGTGCCCTGCCCCGCCCCGCCGCCGTACCGTGTACTGCATGACGGTGTTCCCCGCCTGCCGCAGATGCTGCGGCCCGAGGAGGTGGAGATGCTGGTGTGCGGCTGCCCCCAGTTCGTGTTGGACGACCTCCGCAAGGTGACGGAGTACGACGGCTACCAGCCGTACTCGGCGGCCGTCGTCCACCTGTGGAGCGTCCTGGAGGAGTTCTCGGACGAGCTGCGGAAGCAGTTCCTGCTCTTCACGACGGGCAGCGACCGCATCCCGGTGGGCGGCGCCGCCATGATGACCTTCAAGGTGTCCCGGTCGCCGGCGCCGCTAGACAACCTGCCGCAGGCGCACACCTGCTTCAACCAGCTCATGCTGCCCGAGTACCCGACCCGGGAGCTGCTCAAGCAGAAGCTGTCCATCGCCGTGCAGTACGCCGAGGGCTTCGGCCTCGAGTAGACGACGCGGCCGCACGCCGCCCTCTCGCCTCTGCCGCCCGTTTTCTAACCCCCCTCCCCGATCATGTCGAAAAATAAAAGAGCTGATGTCGTCTGGCGGCGCCGTTTCATTGCCTTTCGCCCCCAGGCAGCACGGGTTCTTGTACAGATTTGGAAAACTTGTAGACCGATGGTGGGGTACCGCAAGAGACCCCACATGTCTGTGTCTGCGGATAGCTTTTTTTATTCGATTTATTTTAAAAAAACACACACACTTATGCAAGCCTAGGCCTGATAAGGTTTTCGTGAAACTGATTTAAAAAAAATTAATGAAGGTCTTAGATAACGTTTCACCTGGGACTTCCAATCGAGAGGGAATTGGAGGGAGGGAGGGAGGGAGGGAGGGAGGGAGGGAGGGAGGACCGGGCGGCACGGGCCGGTCCTCTCCCGGCGTTTGAGGACTTGTTGACCCTCCCACCCCCCACCGGGCCTTACGCCACGAGCGTCCCCCCCCCCCCCACCTCTCCGCGCCGGCCGGCACACGGCACCGGCCCGGACAAAAACAGATCAGTCTGAAGACAGACGCCGCCGCGGCCACAGCGCGTACCCCCCGGCTCCGCTCCACCCCCCGCCGCCGCTGTGCCGTCGAGTCGCTACGCGAGGCTGTGTGTGTGTGTGTGTCCGTATCGCTGACGAGCTGACAACCACCCGCGGCAGCTGACAGCGTTCAGCAGCAGCAGACAACAGGGCTCCACCACCCCGAACAGCCTGCTCGAGCTGCCCGCAGCTCCTGCAGTGCCCGACAGAGCGCGTGCCATACCGGTGAGTCTCACATGGAGTAACGCCGAACCAAATTATATCGTCCATACTCAACGGATGTCCTTACAAAAAAAAATGGCAGACACGGCGCTCTAGGCGTTGTTTCCGGAAATAAATGCTCCACGGCGCAACAGCAGGTCAAAAAAAAAGTTTTTTTAAAAAATTTTCCCAGACATTATTTTGTTTTTGTTTTTAAGTATATATATATATAATTCTTATTGAATTTTTTTTCCGAACAACTTCTTAAGTACTTTACACTTTAAGCGCAAGACTGTACTAAATCTTAAGCACAACGCGAAAGACGTGTCAAACAGTCGAAAGTGTTCGTTGGAAGAAATTTTTTTTTTTTTGGGGGGGGGTGCATCATCATCAAAGCCTATGCTTACTTCACTCCCGGTTAGTGTCGGTGCGAAGGTGAAGACGGTCTCGGAGCGCAGCAAAAGTGTTTCCGATTAGAAACTGGGTGAGTGATGCCTCGACCGCGGACGCCTGCTCGATGAGTGTCACCAGAGCTAAGTGGGGGAGGGGGGGAGGGAGAGAGACAGAGACACAGAGAGAGAGAGAGAGAGAGAGAGAGAACAAACAAGTGAGGGCGGGGCGGTGAGTCAGGCAGCTCTCGCTTGCTCTCACCCGGTTTCGGCGCGGACCGGCTGGGATTCCCTTACGTTCTACGCCTCGATAGCGCCCGCCCGTCCGTGGGGGCTTCTGCCCGTGTATTTGTTTTCTTAACCGCCCCCCCCCCCTGACGGGTATCCCCCCCCACCACCACCACCAAACTCCTCCTCCTCTTTCCCTTTCTTTCCTTTTTTTTTCCCCTCCTCAATCTCGTCCTTGAGGAGCGTTGAATCGACGCGTCAGTGATGGGCGTCTGTGTAAAGGAGGGGCGAGTGAGGCGCACGGGGATCCCGCCAAACACACACTCTCTCTATCTCTCTCTCTCTCTTAAGCAGCACCCACGAGTGCGACAGAGATAGCGACGCGACAAGAGAACATCATCACGCATCATTCGAGCCTCGAGGCGTCGGCGAAATAGTGGCAGTCAGACAGACGGCGCATTAATTATAATGTACTCCCAGACCGCGCCGCGCACGTGCCGCCGGGTCAGTGTGTGTGTGTGTGTGTGTGTGAGGGGGCGAGCGCCACGTGCACCGAGTGTCATGTCGCGACGCCACTGCGGCCGATGGTCACCACTCCCTAGCCGTCCTTCTCTGTCTTTCTCTCTCTCTCTCGCACTCCCGCCCGCCCGCCCGCCTGGCGGCGGACGCATGCTAACGCTCCAATTTGTCCGCGCCTGCCGCTAAATCTCTTGCCGCGGTGAAATATCTGCCGCCGCCGGTGGCGCCTGGTCGGCGGCGGCGGCGGCGCCGCCGCCTCGGCCTGCCGCGGGCCGCGCGTGCCAGAGCTCGCCGTCGTCGCCCCCCTCCCCGGCGGCCGCCCCGAGGCGCGAACGACACCCGAGGTCGCCGACGTGACAGGGCGCCGCCGGTGCCGCTGCGTGCTGCTACGCCTCCTCGCCGGCAGCGGCGGGCCGCGGGCGCCGGGCGCCGGGAGGGTAGGCAGCCGCTGCCGCTCCAGGCGCCCGTGTCGTGCGGGACGGCCTACCCCGGCGGCCGCGGGCGCTCGGCGGGCCGCCGGTAGTGCGCCGTCGCCTAGCGCTGTCTCTGTCGCACTCGTGGGGTGCTGCATAAGGGAGCGAGAGAGAGAGAGAGAGAGAGAGAGAGAGAGAGAGAGAGAGAGAGAGAGAGAGAGAGAGAGAGAGGTGCGAGTGTGTTTGCCGGGGACGGTGATTGCGGCGGGGTCCGGAACGAGAATGAAAGTGAGCGAGTCTGATGGCCCCCCGCCGACCCCCCGCCGACCCCCCGCGGACCCCCCGCCGACCCCCCGCCGATCCCCCGCCGACCCCCCGCGGACCCCCCGCGGAACTCCGGCCAACTTCGGCCGTGGCGGCGGCACACGGAAGCAGAATTGGCCGCGTTCCGTTCCTCACTTCTTTTTTACTTTCGCCCCCCCCCCCAAATGACACCCGTCGTAGTGTGCACTCTCGGTTTCCTCCTTGGTTACGCCCGCTGTGCTGTGTGTGTGTGTGTGTGTGTGTGTGTCCCGGAGCTGCTCCTCAGTCTCTCTCTCTCTCTCTCCGTCTGTCTGTCTCTCTCTCTCTCTCTCCGTCGTCCTCTCCGCCATTATATATCTCTCCCATGACAATGCGCGCGCGTAGCCAACGAAATGAAATGAAACAAAAAAAAAAAAAAAACAAGAAGGGAGCGTTGGGGGGAGGCGGCGAATGAATCAGATCGCGGCGCAGAGGTTCTGTCCGCGTCTCGGCTCCGCGGGGCCGGCGGCGGACCGCTTCCGGGTTCCTCCCCCACGGACACCGACGTCCCCGACGTGCCTCTGCTGCCCGCGGAGTCCGCGGCGAGCTCCAGATGAGGCGCGCCGCGCCGTGCAGGGGCGGGCCGAGGACGGAGGAGGGGGGGGGGGGGAGTCTCGCCCACTTCCGGCCCCCTCCCCCCCCCTCTCCCCGGCCCGCCCCTGGCATGCGAGATGCGCCGCCGCCGCCGCCGCCGCCGCCGCCGCCGCCGCCGCCGCCGCCGCCGCCGCCGCGGGTGGGGATGCCTCTCTAAAATTAGCGAAAGAAGGCGACGCAGCAGCGGCGCCGGTGGCCCCTCCGCGAGCTCCCCCCCTTGAGGGGGGGGGGGAGGGGGCACAATATCAGCGGGGCCCGAACACACCGCGCGCCGCCCCGAACGCAGCAGGTGGGCGTGTGCCGACCGACAGTTGAAGAGAACATGGTGTCAGCCGCGCCCTATGCGTTACACACCACCCCCCGTGGTTACCCCCCGTGGTTACCCGCCGTGGTTACCCGCCGGGTTACCCCCTGGCCGCCGGGGGCGGGGGTTACCTACTCGCCCCGCACCTCTCTGACGCCGCCCTGCCGCTGTTGTGTGTCCCCCAGGTGGCCATGCCGTCCGAGGAGAGGGGCCCGCCCGAGTGCGCATCGCCGTCCTGGGCAGGATCAACGTCGGCAAGTCAGGTGAGTCCAAGTGAAAAAAAAAATTTTACAGCGCCAGAGAAGGCGAACGTTGTCATTTTATTCGCGCCGTGAAGACCGTGGAGGCAAAACGTCGTTCTTACCCGCTCTCACTCCATCACTCTCTCTCTCTGTCTCTCTCTCTCACACTCTCTCTCTCACACACACACACACACAAAGAAGCAAATCGAAGGGGGTGACAATGATGCCGATACGCCAATACGCCCTCCCTGTCTGTCAGACACACTCTCTCTCTCTCTCCCTCCCTCCCTCCCTCCCTCCCTCCCTCCCTCCTCCTCTCCCCCCTCCGTCCGCTTGTTTGTTTTCCACCGCCCCGCGCGCGCCGCCGCCGCCGCCGCTCCGTGTGTCTGGCCGCGCAGGTTAGGTTAGGTTGGAGAGGTCGTTGTTCGGTTCGGCGTAGTTTGAACAGCCTTCGGAAGAAGACGGTGGTCACGGCCGGTCGCCCCCGTTCAAGGTCCGTGCTTGCTGTCTGAGAGGGTAGGGGGAGCCGCAGGGAGGGAGGGTAGGGAGGGAGGGAGGGAGGGAGGGAGGGAGGGAGGGAGGGAGGACCTGCGAGTGGCAAGGGCTGGGACGACGACTCGAGAGGGCCGAGCGGGTGTAAACGTTAGAGGGAACCGTGCTAAAAGGGCGGATCAAGCAGCACATCCGATTTTCGTCAGAAGTGTAGTATAGGGTCGTAGTCCTATCAGAGGCGAGTTGGAGAGGGAGGGAGCGAGAGAGAGGGGAGAGCTCCTGCTAAGGGTCTGACCCAGCTCATAAGATTGCAGTACCGAGAAAATGCGATTTTCCATTGAGAGAGTACCTCCGAAACCGTTCTCGGGAAGCCTTATGCTTGATGTGGAAGGAACAGGTCCATAAACGCACATGTGATGGGCCGGCTGTGTTGTTGTTGTCATGAGCGTAATAAGCAGGGGGGGGGGGGGGTCCTTGCCACCAGAAAAGCCGATCGCCAGCAAAACCGCAGCCGGCGGAAGCGTCATCGACTTGTCAACAAAACTTCTCCAGACCAGCACCGCTGCTACCTCTCCTCCTCCTCCTCCTCCTCCTCCTCCTCCTCCTCCTCCTCCTGCCCCGCGTGTTTTGTTTCTGTTGTGGGTGTTTGCGCATCGCGTACTCGAGGCCGTGGCCCCCGCGCGGCGGCCATCGGCGGCCTCGGGGTCAGTGGAGTGCTGTGTACTGTCGGCGTCCTGGAGCTGACGGGGAGGGGCAGGGCGGCGGCGAGGCCCCCGCCGGCCCAGCAGGGTGGCTGACCCCCCGGCATGGCGCCCCGCCAAGGCCCCCGCCAAGGCCCCCGCCGCCGTCAAAGCTCCCGCACCGCGCCGCCGCCCTCCGCAACATATTGTGTCCCTGCGTGGTGGTGGCGGAAGGGGGGAGCAGCGGGAGTTGAGAGGGCCGTCAGAGGCGGCGGAGGGCTGCCGGGAGAGCCGGGCCCAACCGGTCCGGCCCCACAGGTTACGCCGCGGGGGGGGGGGGGGGGTCACGCCTGGCGCCTCCGCCGCCCACCGCCCTCTCGAAATGCGTCTAAAATTGGTCCCCGCTTGGTGCGCGGCGCTGCCTGGATCGCAATGCCGGCCGAAAGTGGCCAGTTGTTGGAGTGTTATGTGCGCTGGCCGGGCTATTCGGGGGGTCGCCGTGGCTGATCTTGGTGACTCCTGGCGCAAGTTTGGGCTGCGCGTGCGGCGGCGGCGGCGGCGGCGGCGGCGGCGGCGGCGGCGCGTTGGGTAACTCAGGGCACCGCGGCGAAGCCACCCCCACCGCCACCTGTGCGGTCACTGCTATAACTGCCGCCCTCCACCGAAAACCCTGGCCGACGTTATGACGTGGGCTCCGGCACCACCGTGTACAACAGCCACCGAGTGAGAAGGAGAAAATAATAATAATAACAGTCTCTCTCTCTCTTTCTCCCTGTTGCAGCGCTCACGGTCCGGTACCTGACCAGGAGGTTCATCGGGGAGTACAGCTCCAACACAGGTGAGGCCGCCGACGACAACGAGTCTCTCTCTCTCTCTCTCTCTCTCTCTCTCTCTCTCTCTCTCCTCACCTGCTGGGCGCGGTGCCAGGGAGTGTCCGTGTGTGTGTGTGTTTGTGGCTAAGGACGGCCCTCCGACCCGCCGGGCGTGTTGGTGCATCCGGAGAAAGGCCCCCGATGACGTCCCTTCGACGCGCACCTCCTAGGAGGCCGGCGGCGGCTGCGGTGACGTCCGTCCTCGCCGCACCCGGCATGCACCGCACCGGTTCTCCTGGTTGACGCGCCTCGCATGCGTCACCGGAGCCGCCTCCGCCGCCGCCGCCGCCGCCGCCGCCGCCGCCGCCGCCGCCGCCGGGAAGCCACTATCACTTTGTCACCTCGGCCGGCGGTCGGCCCTCTAGCCCGGGGCACTTTCGTCTGTATAACCGGTGATGACTTGACATGTACGCCGCGTGCCCCGTCACACACACACACACACACACACACACACACATAGGGCGACTCTAAAATTTTTTTTTTTAATTAAAACAGTATTTGGGAAGCACAGACAGCTGCGGCCGCGGCAGCGGTATACACTTTTGTGTCCGCGGTCGGTACATCGAACCCTTTCCCCTCTCCACCGGCAGGTGCCATTGAGACCCACATATGAGCCCCCCCCCCCCCCCCCCCCCCCCGCGTTCCTCCCACAGTAACGACTGAAATAAACTTCCCCACACTGACACGCTCTCTTGTGCCGCTGAGGGACAGACGGGGGGAGGGGGGGGGGGTCTTGTCGCAGGTCGGCGATGCTCCATTCAGCCGGACCCCGACCAGCGTCAGGCCTTTAAGACACTCTCCGTCCCTCTTTATCTCGTAAGACCCGTTAATGAGTGAGGGAGACAGGACGCCCTCGTGCGTTGCCTCTCGCCGGGTAACACGTCTCCTGCTAGTCCTCTAACGGAAACGACGTAACTCCCAAACACGGGTCCTGGAAAAAAAAATTTAGCTTTGAATAAAAAAAAAACGTCCTCATCTATAAAATAGTTGATGTTTTGAGGCGTTTCGCATTGTAGGCGGAAGTCTTGAAGATATATTGATGCGAGTAACTTTTGTCGCGGGAAAGGCCTTTCGCTACGACTGTAGTGAGGTGATTTGTAGACGCGGACGCCTGCGCACAGCATCCTATGGGGTTTGTTGTCACCCCCTCCCCCCCCCCTCCCCCCCCTCCCCTCTCAGTGGCGCCGGTGCCGCGCCGTACCCCCCTTAAGCTATCCAGAGACGCGGGTGGACCCCTCGCCGCTCTAAAAAAAAACAGCGCGCCACTCGAAATAGACCGGTAAAGTGAAATAATAATCCCGCACGGCGTCCTCAGCCACGTGCGGCGGCGGCGGCGGGGAGGGGCGGGACCAGGGGGGGAGGGAGGGGGGGGGGAGGGGCTTGACTTGGCGCCACGGCTCAGCGACGCCTTCCATATTTTCGTGCGATCTTGGCGGCAATTCGGAGCCTTCTCGTGACGCGCGGATACGCCCCCCACCACCTCACCGCCCCCCTCCTCCGCCTCAACACACACACACACACACACACACACACACACACACACACACACACCCGCACCGCAACCCCCGCCTTCCTCCGCTTTGATCTGGTGTGGTGTGTACGAAATGTATGTACGGTCCATGCGCTTTGGACTCGGACGCGACGGCGCGAAGCGCGAAGGCCCCGGCACGGCCGCAAGCGCAGTGGCCGACGCTTCGGCTCGGCTCGGCTCGGCTCGGCTCGGCTCGGCCACGGCCACGTCGATTCATCTGGCACCGCCGACACTAAACGCGCCAAATAAGCGTTCGTCTCGTCCCGCTAAACAAAACAAACGCGTAGCGGTGCCCGTGACTCCTGACACGCAATGCGAGAGCAGCGTCCTCGCATACACGGAGGGAGAGTGTGTGTGTGTGTGTGAGTGAGAGAGAGAGAGAGACAGAGAGAGAGAGAGGTGAAGCTCTGTCGGGAAGGCAGCCCCGCGCGTTAAGCAAGGCCCGCCTATCTGCCCCGCTCGCGTGTCTTTAAGCCCCGTTCAGAATTGAGTCGAGAGCAGAGGACGACGAGATGTTGACGAGGCCTCTCTCCGTCTCTCTCTCTGTCTCTCTCTCTCTCTCTCGCCTGGGAATGATTGGGAGGAAGCTCTGGCCTCCGGCGCCCTGGAGACGGACGGCTTCGGTCTGCCCCGGCCGCCTTCATCTGCGGTGCGGGGCGTGTCCGGGGGTCCGGGGGTCTGCGGGCCGGCCGGCGGGGTCCCTATCGGACCGGAGACGACGGTGTGGTGTCGTTTTGTCGCTCCAAACGTCCCCCCCCCCCCCCCACCGCGAGAAAAACAACCCCCCACTCCTCCTCCCCCCCTCCCTCTCCTCTCCAGCAGAAAGCGAGAGGGCGCGTGGGGGGGTGTGTCTCTAGGGGAGGGGCGGCAGGGAGGGAGGGTTGACTGACCCGGTTTCGCGGGGCCGGTCGTGGCTGGGCTGGGACTCCGATCACTTCCGGGGCAAGGTGACGGCGCGCCGGGCGAAAGAGGCCACCGGGAAGCCACGGCCGGCCGGGTCCGCGGGGGGTCCGCGGGGGGTCCGCGGGGGGTCCCCGATGACCTCTGACCTCGTACCCCCGTCCCCGCGTGGGCACCCCGCGGCGCGGCCGGGAAATCCCTAATGAAATACAGGTGTCTCACAGCTGTCGTTAAAATTCTGCAATTAAAAAAAAATTGAACCGCTCTGCCTTGGAAACTTTTTTTTTTGTGCGGCGGTAGCAATGCCTTACTGTAATTTTCTTTCTGGTTAGAGGACGGGTGGCAGTAGCAGCGGCAGCAGCAGGCTCGCGGCTGCTGCGTCGCGAAACGTCTTGTGGCAGCGAGCCGGGCTGCCCCGGGGAGAGTCTATCCTCTACCCAGCAAGAATAGCCAAGTGCAAGCAGTGCAGCCCCCCCCCCCCCCATCCCGTCCGAATACCAGGACCTTCGCATCGGGTCCAAATGTCAGGGCGTCTGCACCGGGCCGCGACACCCCTGCCCCCTGCCAACGAGCATTCCACACGCGCGCGAGAGAACAGAGGAGACGAAAATTCACACAATACCGTCGAAAGCCGGAGGGCACGGCGGGACTTTATTTTTTTTTCATTTCCCCTGTTTTCCCTTTTTTTCTTCTTGGCGGCGCAGCGATTTCTCATCCGCCGTGTCGTTGGTGTTGCAGATCTGCTGTACCGCCAGTCCGTCCAGGTCGGCGGCGCCCTCGTAGACGTCGAGATCTTCGACGCGTCCGGCGAGACGGTGAGTGTGTCGACGGCGACCTCCGCCACGACGGCGTCCCCCCCCCCCCCCCCCCCACCGGCCCGCTAATAACAAGTGCCCTGCTTTCCTGTGACCGCAGAGGGACTCCATGACGCCGTCGGAGGCCTCGCAGCTGGCGGCGGACGGCGTGGTGGTGGTGTACTCCATCACGGACAGGGAGTCGTTCCGGTACGCCCAGCGGGTGCTGGACCTCCTCAACGGCGTCCGCGGCCTCCCCGTCACCCTCATGGCCAACAAGGCCGACCTGGCGCATCTCAGGACGGTGGGTGGTCGCCGACGGGCAGGTCGCCGACGGCGGCGGGTCGCCGACGGCGGCGGCGTGGACCTGAGTCTGACGGCGGCCTCCGTGTTGCAGGTGGAGCACTGCGAGGGCCGCGCGCTGGCGGACGGCGCGGGCGCCTCCTTCTACGAGGTGTCCGTGGCCGAGGACAGCGCCGGCCTCTACCAGGCGTTCGAGCTGCTGGTGGGCGAGTGCCACGCCCAGCTCTGCACCAACAACAACAACAACAACAACGGCCTCGGCGACAAGGCGGGCTCCCGCACCCGCAAGTTCTCCGTCACCAAGATGCTGGGCACGCTGATCGGCGCGGCCAAGGGCTCCTCGCCGCCGCCGTCGCCGCCCTCGGGGACGGCGGCCGCCTCCGGCCAGGGGACCGTCATCGTGTGCCAGAAGTCGGACCTGTACCGCACCGGCGTTCTCAAGCGCCGTCACAAGACCTCCGCGTCGGCGTCCCTCTGACTAGGAGCCCCCGTAGGGGGTCCCGGCAACCACTGAGGGCCGGCAGGCCGACGGCGGACCGCGCCGGCGTAGGCCAGGCCCGCTGTGTTTAGTAAGGTTATTTAAGACCGGGCGATACGATGAAGTTTCCTCAAGGCCTACCGCGGTGGGCGGGGGTGGGGGTGGGGGGTGGGTGACGCCCCCCCCCCCCCCCCCGCCCTCCGTAACCCCAGCGACGCGACGCGACCAACTGGAGCCGGGCTGGAAGCCCTGGAAGCTCTCTGGAAGCCCTCTGGAAGCCTCGCCCTCCGGCTCCGTCTCGCAAGACTCGGATTATCAGATACTTTGGCGCGGCATCCTGTGTCCCGTACTCTTTACCGCACCGCGTAATGTGTGAAAATGGACTCCGCCATTTTGGAAGGAAGACAAGCGAGAGGGGCAGCTTGTCGAAACTGTGATATTATTTGTAAATACGTAGTGTATGTTTTGATTTAATGTGGAAGGAGCGGGGGGGGGGGGGCGGGGGCAGGCTGGAGAGTTGGGAGAAGGGATGGATGTGATAAAATACTTTGATACGTCAAGATTTAAATTAAGCTGCTTTAATCCCCCTCTAAGTCAGTGAGTTATCAGCTACGCTGACGCATTGGTCAGCGTTCTAACTAGTCATCGGGGCGCTTGTGATTTTTGTAACTTTTTCCTAGTCATTTACATGGTCTGGATTTTATTCGGTCTGGCGTTTCATGTGGCCATATTTTGGACTGTAGGTTTTCTAGTACACTTACATTCCTTTAGTGTTGTAAATAAGCCGCCTGGCGTGTCATCAGTCTACACGACGCGTTGCCATATCATTACGAGTCGGATGTAAATGCACCGATGTAAATGCACCGTGAACGTTTGTCAGTTACCATCCAGTTACGTTCAGACTGAAGTCCCGAGGGCCATAATTATGAATAGTCATACCTACAAAAGTATTTGGACATGTTTCCTTTTTTTTTAAATCATGTTTGTGATACAGAGAGAGAGAGAGAGAGAGAGAGAGAGAGAGAGAGAGAGAGAGAGAGCTGAATGAGGATGATGCTACCATCCCAGAGCGGAAGACGCGTACGAATGTTTTGTATAGATAACTCACAAATAAACCAATTTTTTTTTGTAACAAAGTGCAACTCGTTCATTATTCAGTCTTCCTCTCACCGCAACACACGCTCACACGCACAAGTGCGCTTGCTCCGACGGGGCCAGGGGCGGGTCCAGAGGAGGGGGAGGACAACCCCCAACCCCCGTAAGATCCGCCTGAACTGTAGGCAGTCAGCAATACTCCCCGACGCGTTGGCCCCCTTTCTCCAGCTCCCGGATCCGCCCCCCCGGGCACGCGGGGATGGAGGAGTACGTCGTCGTCGGCGTCCTCACACGCACCCCAGCCGTCGCGATGCCTCCCCTCCCTCCGGCCATCACTTTGGCACGCTCGGGTTATTTCAAGCGGTCCGAGCCGAGTCGGAGGCCGGCCAGAGCCGAGCCGAGCCCCGGCCGAGCCGAGCCGAGCCGGCGAGGGCCGGCAACATACGGTAATCATGTGTCTGGTCCATCCCCCCGGGCCCCGCGGGCCGCGCCGAGCCCCTGCGCCGCCCTCTGCGCCGCCGGTGTCTCGTCAGCTCGGCGGGGGGCTGCACGCGCTGGGGGCCCCCGCGGCCCCCGCAGCCCCTCCCGGAGGCGGCCGCACCGACGGCCACGTGCGGCCCTAGGACCATGACCCTGCCGACGGTGCTGGCCCCCGCGCCGCCCCCCGCCCCCGCCGCCGCACGCGAAACGGGTGACTGAATGGGGCAAAATGGTGAGGGAGGCGCGGGGCCGCCCCCGCCACGCACTGGCCTACGCACTGCGGCCGCGACAGCAACCCCCCCCCCCCCCTGCCCCCCTCCCCGTCCCGCCCCTGTCCAGACGTAATCGCTGGACAGACGGGGCAAATCGACAGCACGCGCGCCCTTTTGCTGTGTAGCCCGTGATGTGAGTCGCGGCCGCCGACGCCGCGTCCTCCCCGACAAGGAGAGCGTCATCCGGTGAGTGCAGGTGAGAAGGAGACAGCAGCAGCCGACGGGGCCCGCCACGCATTCGTAGAGTGTCGAGGGGCTGAGGGCAGCCCGGCAGAGCCCTCGCCGTCAGCGGGCGCCGCCGAGCCGCCCCCTGCGGACATAACAGGCACGGGGCACGGGTGACACAGCTTGTGGCCCTGCCTGTGACCCGGCCCGTGGCCGCCGGCACGTGTGCAGGGCGGCACGCGACGCCACGCGCCGCCACGCCGCCGGGCGCCCGCTCACCCAGTGAGGCAGACGCGGGAGTATTGTGCGACATGCTTCAGTACCGCCATGCCGCTCGGGGTGGTGGTTAATATTAGAGGGTACCCGGGGGCGGCCCCGGAACGGAACGCGCCGGCAGAAAGGTAAATTGAAAACGAACAGAAACTTTCGTCGAATGATGGACCAATTGTCATTTTACACGGGGGGGTCCAATGGAAATACTCCCGTGATCAGGAACACATTTTTTTTCTAGGTTCTAGTTGAAGTTGAGGTCTTCACCTTTTCGCCGTTTTCTTGTTACGCGCGGACACACAGCGAGTCGTAGTTCTTCGCACAGTTTCCCTGCCCGACTTCTTTTCGCGCGGTTCTGTTTCGCGGCGTGCCTGGTAACGGAGACGGTAGGCAACCCGCTGTCGCTGTCGCGGAGGGCGCACCCCCCCCCCCCCCCCCCGTCCCGCCCCTGCGGAGCCAGGGCCTTGGCAACAGTCTGACCCCCATTCCAACAGCGGGCGATTATAGAAAAAAAAAAAAGATCACTCCGTACGCCGAGATAGGGTCTGGGCTGGTGTCCAGGTCTGCCAAAAGTTGGAGGGACTGCCCTTGGGAAAGGCGAGGACGAGGACGAGAGAGAGAGAGACAGAAGGGGAGAAGATGAGGGAGGGAGAAGGAGGGGGGGGGGAGCGAGATAGGGAGGCCAGTTTTCTGGACCGGGTTTGTGCTAAACTTTGAGGCGGGTCTTCAGGATATGATACAGGGGGAAGTGGCCGCAGCAGCGGCGGCTGGGGGTTGATTCGAGGAGCCCCTCTCCCTGCTGCTGGCTACCAGGAAGTCAGCGACCCCGAGGACGCTATCTCTGCCGTGGCTGCCATGGCAGATAGTTAATTAATTCGCTGTCGAACATCCCCCCCCCCCTCCTCTCCTTTTCTCTCTATCTCTCTCCCTTCCTCGACCGGCCCGGCGGCGAACAGCCATAGCAATGCGGCCAGGGGAAGCGAGGTGGAGTCGAGTTTCATGGCGGTGGTGGGATGAGATCGATGAGTTGGATGCCCTGCCACTTATCGAAACGATATCGAATCCATATCGATTCGACAAAATTTCGTCGGTATCGATGTCGATATGGTACAGTCACAGATTGACGCCTGGGCCGGCGTCTCCAGACCATTATAATCTTTAATAAATCGTGCTGCATTAGAAAAAAAAATTAATAAATCTTGCTTTTGGCGATTATCTAGCTTTCAGATAAGTTAACGCCAGTTACGATCATGGTAGAGTAACCATGGCACGTCTCGTCTGTTCTCTTTAAAAATCCTTGCATGCGTGAGCTTCAAAAAAATCGTGTTCTTATCGGGCATTTAAACCACGGTAAATCGTCAATTTAATTTTTTTTACGCACAGCGTTGGTCCAAGTTTTTCGCAATCCAATTTCTAGGCGTTTGCGCGGGTTCGAATTGAGCGCGGGGATCTGTCCTTCCCAGGCGCACCAGCCGGAAAATTAAGCAGATCCACGGTTATCGTTGACAATGTAAGCAGCACCTCGCCTCTGTGCGTTCATAAACCGTGACCCGGAGGTGCGGGTTCGCGAGTGCGTGCAGGCCGCGGTGTTGTTCGGAACGTTCGGAACACGCGCGCGGCTGCGCCTCGTACCCAGCCGTCCCGCACGTTGGCAAGCGTGTCCGAAATGGCGGGGTGGAAAACAAACGAGCGCGTGTAAATACTGGTTCCCGCGCTTCGCTGATAAATGTATTGTTTAGGGTCGAGGGTTGATGTTGTGCTGGGTGATTTTGCCAAGGGCCGGGGTTAATTTTTCCGTTACAACCGGCGGCCGTCCCAGCCGAGCCGCGCCGCTGCCCGTGGCGCTTGCGGACCGTTAAACCGAAACAGTCGGACGCGCGGAGCCCGGAGGCAGCAGACGTTCTCTCTCACCCCCTCGGCCGCAGCCGCAGCCGCAGTCTCTGAGGTAAATACAAGGTTAGGCCAGGCTTTCGCTCTCACTGTTCCACTATTCCCCGTCGGCCCTTTGCACTTCTGCGGGGTTTCGCCGGGCGTCCCGACCTGACGTTAAGGTCAGGTTTGGAACCGGTACAAAGACGGGACGCCTGGGCAAGTAGGCGGAGGGGCGGCGGGGAAGAGCTGGGCCCGCTGCGTTTGCCCTCTACTGTTGATCGTGCACATTACCTCCACGTCCAGCCCTGCCATGATATGTGAGATTCACGTGTGTCGTTATTTTCTAGATGGAGGAACCGCATAGGAGGAAAAGCTGGGTGGATATGCTAGAAGATGACGGTGCAAAACCGAAAACGGAAATCAAAACGGAGCCGCTCGACAGAGATATCACAGCAGAGCCCTCAAGACTGGATGTTCCAATGGATACCGAGCCGGCTAAAGTCAAGACAGAACCTCTGGAGAGCCCTATGGATACCGAGGATTTTGAAGACTGTCCGGTTCGTGTCAAACAGGAAGGGACGGAGTCGGAAGAAGGGACGAGCTTGGAAGGGGCTGAGAGTGGTTGGTCTAAGTTAGTACAAACTACGGAAGAAAATAAACCACTTACTCCTGGGAGATTAACATTTGCTCAAATCTGTGCCAAGACCTCTAACTCGCCTGTAGTGTCAGTGAAGACCGAACCCGAGGAGAAGAGTGAACCAGCATCACCTGAAAAGAGAGACAGGAAGAGGTCCCTGTTCCAAAATGGAGCCAAGGAGCAAGAGAGCTTTGGAATTTTAGACGAGCAAAGTATGGATAGTCCTTGCAAAGATATTCGGGAAATTATGACAAACATTCACATGGACTCTCCTATAAAAGAAGAGAAACAGGATGAGAATGAAGATATTACGACTACACGCAGAACCAGCCCTCGTAAAGCCATTCTCCTGAAAAGTCGTGATTTGAGAGAAGCCCTCAGAAGTCCCAATAAGGGAGACAGTAGTCGGAAGAGAACAAGAGAAACGAGCAAAGGACAGGACAGCCCTGCAAATAAGATTCCTAATGTTTCGTAAGTTTCTAAAATATTTTTAACGCAATTAAATCTTGTGCAGAGTCAATCATTTCCTAAATCACTTTAATTTCTTCCAGGAAAAGTCCCCCAAACAAGACAAGCAGAACAAGCAAAACTGCAAGCCCTAAAGTACGAGCCCCCAAACTGCAGTTTGAGACTGACAAGGAGACTTTGGCAAGACGCCAGAAGCAGATTGAATATGGAAAAAATACTCTTGGATACCAAAGATACACTAAAATGGTTCCCAAGTAAGATCCCTTTGGTCCATTACTTTTCCTTACAACTGGCGCGTGATATATTGTCTTGTGATGTGCTACAATTAGCCATGAAAGTAACCTTCACTTTATTCCTGCAGGGACTCACGGGAAAAGAGGCACCCTAAAACTCCACCTAGACATCTAAGATACAGCAGGAGAGCATGGGATGGTTTAGTCAAGGTATGGAGACAGAAATTACATTTTTGGGACCCACCTAAGGATGGGGAGGAAACGCCAACAGAACTACCAGCAAGGTAACATACTTTTTTTCGTATGTGATTTTTTTGAATACACAACTTTTGAGTTTGCAGGTTTTAACTTTTGTTATTTTTAACTTGCAGCTGGGATAATTTATCAGATTACTCTGCATCTATGAGTGACACAGCTTCAGAACGTTCAGAGAGTATTCCCAACACACCACAATCTGAGCGCAAGTCAAAACGTCACACTAAGTCTGCAACTAAAAATAGAAGAGAACGTTCCCTATCTGATTCTGAGGTTGAAGGGAAAGATAGCATTGCAGCCAAATGAGAGAACAATTACTTTTAAATCCCTTCACAATGTAATTATTTTTAACTCTTATAACCAAATTTCTTGTTTCGATTGGCTTTGTAATGCCCAAGACTTAACTTTTAGAGGCCGCTTGTGATATCTCTTGTAAAGTTACTTGACGTAATTCTTCATTTGTTGTTTTCTCACAAATGATATTGGTAGTGATTTTAATGAGGTTTCTTTTTTCTTTCATCTTCCTGTATCCTTAAGTCAATTGAAGTTGTAAATTTTTGTGAAGGTGTGGGAGTACTTTAGTGACAGAGATGAGTGTTAAACATGTGCAATATGTTAGCCCAGCAAATTCCGTAAAGAGTTACTATGTCATAACATTTCTTGTTTGTGGTCACCAGTTTTAGTTGATGGCACTCATTTCTTTCAAAGGGACCTTGTGTTAAGAGTTTTTTTTTTTTTTAATTATTATCTTGTGTGTTTGTGTGCATGTAACGGACTGTAAGTGTTACAATGTGTGAATTGATTTTGACTTGTTCCTTTTTATATATAGAAAATTACCATCACAACAATTGTGTTTTTCTTCAACAATCAATCAAATCCACCCTATCGTATAATTTCCAACATTCGTTACTTTATATAATATATTTCATTTCAATACCACCAAACTGAAGGTACACTAGCCTCAGTACAAGTTCACATTAGGCGCTTCAAACAGTACAAGGGATAGGCCGTCGGTGTAGTTAATAAAATAATGTAATATAGTAGAAAATAAAGCCAGGTAACTGTGTAGAGAGATGGTGTTTGCTCTAAAGCAAAGTCACTTGAAGACACTAAGTAGAATAACAGTGCAAATACACTCAACAAGAATAAGAGTACTCTATAAACAACACTTAAAAAAATACAATGACACAGTGTTCATACTTTTCTTTCTAATAATTTGGCAACTATAAATCTACACCATACAGTCTGGGAATTATAATTGTGCATATGTTCCCCTCATGCGAGGCCAAATTTTTGACACATGATGCCTTGGCGACCACAGCACAATACTGTAAAAGCTACAGATCAGGAGCTATTTTGAACAACTTGAGACATGCTGCTTTCAATCCCATTTGAACAGGATGTCCCTGTATACATTTTATTCAACCGCATGGTCATCAATGCGTTTCTCAAAATATTTTCATCTTTAGTATCATCAGTACTGTACGAAGGAACATTCCTTTGGTCCATCATTTTTTTAATTGTTTGCTCTATTTTCAAGTCTTGATCAGATAGAACTGAATCTCCTCCCCCGCTGTTCCCTCTGGATCTATCACTTGCAGATGTTGAGAGGAGGTGGACAAGGTTTTCAATTTGTTTGTCCTGATGGTACTGCAAGGCAGCCATCTTCTCATCTAAAGCTTTCATGATGCGGCTTTCCATGGACATGAGCTGTCTTTCGAGCATGCTCTCAAATTTCAGGGAACAGCCCCCACAAATTGAATTATCTTGATCTGCAGATGATTTGCTCTCACTTGACATATGGTTTGATGAACTAGGTACACTTTGAAATCTCTGAGTAGCAGACTCTAAAAATGAGCTCTCTAAAGACCTGGCCTGCTTCTGCCTACTCATGGCTGGGAGAAGGGACAGTAAAGACATCGGATCAGGGAATCCTTGCAATGACTTCTTCTGTTCGTTTGATGCACTGTACATCTTTAAAAACTGCTTGCAACTCTTAGCACGATCCGAGAGTTGTGTGCGAGAGTCTTTCAGGCGTTGTTCTACTGATTCAAGATTAAGTCCTGGGTTTTGACGACTTTCTTCAGTTTTCCAGACAACTTTTACTCCATACAACCACATGTCTGATGTCCTAGTCAGCTTGGCAAACTGTAAGCAAAATGGTGAAAGATAATACTTTCATGGAACATAGCACAACCGAGAATAGATTTAAGGGGGAAATGACTGTTAAACTGAATAAGCTAGATCAATTTATTGGAGCTTACATTGTAGCCATACTTACTTTTAAGGTGCACTCCTGTGTTAACTGACTCAATTTTAGGTCACAACAGAAGACTGAAGTATCATCTATCTCATCCAGAAGTTCTGTAGCTACTGTTGTAAGGTATTCCCCAAACGCACCAGACACTTCAATCATTCTTGCCTGTATAAACAATTAAATAAGGAACAATTGTTTAAGTCTCGATGGTAGAAAATAAAAATTTTACACCAGAGCAATAATATTGTTTTTATTTTACAAACGTGTTGTGAACACAATACTTGCCTCACAAACAACAACAATGTGTGAAATCATTGAGAGTGTGGACGACTCAAGACTAAGAGTTATTGAACAAGGTTGGCCCGTGGCATCATGGTTGCCGTTCTCTTCTTCTGGTCGCATTAAAAGGACACATGAATCCAAATCCACCATGTCGGTGAGCGATCCATCCTTGTTCCTGTAAGGGGGCAGACAAGACACTTTCAGTAGACGGACGCTCACGATCGATGAGGCCTCACAAATTGCTTTCAGAACTGAGATAACGCAGGTCATGCACGTCCTGGGAACAGGAACACTTGATTTTGTGAAGAATTGTGTAACTAACCTGTATGTATCAGAGAAGGGAACAGCGGACACAGCGTCATTGAGGCTTTTTTTGTTCGCGGTCACCCAAGAGCTGGTCACATTGACAGTAACGGCTTGTGTCGACATTGCGAGAGCCTTAGACTGGGACTCGTTCAAATATCCGCTCTAAATTCCTTCAGCATCACAAAGACACTTGATGTCAAAATATATGACAGTTCGACGAGACCTTTAGTCCCGGTCTCTCCATGTCTTTTGCTTTTCAATACAACACACCTCATTAAGTACAATGAAATGCAGAACTATTTAAATCAATTGATTTTGAAACGAGAGAAAAATGTATCCCGAATTGTAAATAAATGTTTGTAACTACTGCGATGAGCAGAAGCCTGCCTAGAAGCAGACGACAGTTTGAGGGTTGGACGTGTTTGGCAGACCCACCACCAGGTAGCGCTGCAGTCAGTCGTGATGCTCCCCCCCCCCCCCCCCCAAAAAAAAAAAATGCGGGCAGAAGCCTTAGAAGTGTTGTTGGCAGACATTTTAGTGCGTTGTAGAAACTTTCCTAGTGACGTGACACTGTTGGAATACAAATATAATAAACGATACAAATTTTAAAGAGGTGTTTTATTCACTTGCTCATTCACAAGAACACGGAGGGCAGTAACCGTGGTCATTCCCTTGCAGACTTTTCTCCTCTCGTCATACTATTTACAGAAGCAGTAACACTTAGCCAATAAGGAAAAAAAATAAATAACTCGAACAAAACTTAAATTAAATATCACAGAGAACGTTGATCGGCACGCTGCTGTCAGCCACTCGTGGCGACTGTCGGACGGGCGCCGGGCGAGCGCCCGCGACGGTCGGGGTAGGCCACCCGCGGGACACGCGTGTGCTCAGCGCTCGCGGGTGGCTGCCCGGGAGGCGCCATTCGTGAATTAAGTCTGCGCCCGCCACGATATCGTGGGCGAGCTGGACGGAGGATCGCGTACACACTCTCACAGCTGTCACGGACCCACCCACACACACACACACACACACACACACACACACACACACACACACACGCACTAGTCCTCCCGGTGCAGGAGGTCCCGGAGCGCGGCGATGTAGGTCTGCGCCATCTGCAGGGTCTCGAACTTGGAGAGCTTGCGGTCGGAGCCCAGGGACGGCACCACGTCGCGGAGGCGGTCGAAGGCGTCGTTCAGGCTGTTCATGCGGCGCCGCTCGCGCGCGTTGGCGGCCAGCCTCCGCCGCCGGACCACCTCCACGTTCCGGGGCGGGCTCGGGGACGGCGTCGAGGACGGCGTCGAGGACGTGGTCAGCGCCGACGAGCACGGCGACAGCGTCGTCGCCCGCAGACCGGGGGCGGCGTCGGCGGCCTCGGCGGCCGTTATCCCCGCGGCGTCGACGGCCACCTCGGCCCCCCTGGGGCTGTCGGCGAGGTGGCTGCCCCCGAAGCAGCTGTTGGCGCTCCAGGAGCTGGCGGCCGGGCTGGCCGGACTGGCGGCCTGCTCGTAGTCGAAGGCGTACCCGGCGTCGACGTGGTGGTGCAGGCCCGGGTGGAGGTCCTGGTGGTGGCCCGGGAGCGCGTACGACTGCTGGTAGTAGTTGTGGTAGAAGCCGAAGTGCTCGTAGCCGCCGGCGCCGGGCGCGGGGCACACGCGGAGCATGGTGTCTGCCATGACGGCGGCCTCGTCCTCGTCGGGGAGGTGCTGCGGATGGTGCGGGCGGGCGGCGGTGCTGGGCCGTGCGGAGCGGAGGGAGGCTGGCGTCGGACTGCGGAGGCGCTGGCCGAGCCCCGCGCCCTGCGGCCTCCGGGCCCTACCCGGGCCCCAGGCGCGCTCCTTGAGGTACAGGTACTGCCGGGGGAGGGGAGGGGGCCCGCCGACCCCCGGGTCCCCCCCCCCCCCCCCCACCCCGCCGCGGTACCCACTTCACCCTCTCATTCATTCGGACCTCTCCCTCCCACCCGCGGCCGGGGTGGACCTCTGCTCTGCGGCACTGCAGGCCCCAGCATCCCTTCGGCAGCGACCTCACACACCTCACACCTCTCTTGTTGTCCCGCAATAATTGTTCCACGCCTCGAGGTGATGAGGTGTGGCAGGTGACAGACGTGGGACAACCGGGAGGGGAACAAACGAGGCGACCCTCCGTGCACCGCTCCGTGCACCGCTCCGTGCACCGCTCCGTGCACCGCTCCGTGCGTGCGCGGCTCGTCCTGTGTGCACACGTCCCCTTGGGGGGCGAAAGTTGTTGACGGCGGCCTTTATGCACGGTGCGCGGACGGACGTGGGCTTTCGCTGCCCTGCGACGCCCGCACCCTCCTGGGACACCGACGCCGTCGTACTTCACAACATTGTCCTCTGCTGTCCACGCACAAAAAAAAATAATTGTCACAAACGATTTCCGTTTCTTTTTCTTCTTTCTTTTTTTTTCTGCGAGCTGCAGCCCTGCGCATCGCATCACCACCTTATGATGCGGGATCGAAGAGAAAGGTCCTCTCGCCGAACTGGAGGGGTGCCTGTGTGTGTGTGTGTGTGTGTGTGTGTGTGTGTGTGTGTGTGTGTGTGTGTGTGTGTGTGTGTGTGTGTGGGCACCGGGGCGTGACAGTTTGGGCGCGTGCCGTCCACGAGTCAAAGCCAACCAACCGCCCATTGGGGTGGCCACGGCCGTCCCCCGTCCCCGGGGACGCGCTCAAGCGTGGGTAATACGTGTGTTGTAGCAGTTGTAGTTGTAGCGGTGGTAGGGGCAAAGTAGCCCCCCCCCCTCTCCCTCTCCTACTCCTCTCTCCGGGTGGTGGCGCGGCACGCGTGGTCAGCCGTCGAGCGAGAGAGATAGAGAGAGAGAGAGAGAGAGAGAGAGAGAGAGAGAGAGAGAGAGAGAGAGAGAGAGAGAGAGGGGGGGGGGGTGACTAGATACGGTGGTGGTGACGAATGCTCTTTGCCCGACGGGGGGTCTGGAAGTGCAGAATTGTGACCGGAGCGGTCCGGGTGGGTCAGCAGCAGCAACAGCAGCAGCAGCAGGGGTCTGGAGTGACTGGAACTGGAGTGGCCTCTCTGGAACGGCGCGAGTGCTACCGCCAGGTGCGGAGCCAGGTGGGTGGGTGGGTGGGGGGGGGGGGGAGCACCGCTTCTGGCCTACCTACAGGCGGCAGCAGCGCCTAACCTAACCTCACCGCCGGCTGACTTCCTGGCCGACGCTCCTCACAAGTCACAGCAAGGTACGACGCGGTACGATTGATATGTGAGGACGTGTGTGTGTGTGTGTGTGGGGGGGGGGGGGGGAGGCGCTCCACTGCTCCGCGCCCGGCTTGTTGCTCTGCTCCTTGTTGAGTGGATTAGCTGCAATTATCGGCTCGCTTTCGACTGTTATTCGACCCTTGTCGGCTGTCTGTCTGTCTGTCGGCCTGCCTGCCCTCCTCGCCGCCCCCGCGGCCACCCGCCTCTGCCCTGAGTGCGAGAGAGATACAGAGAGAGAGTCTGTCTCTCTCTCGCTGACCGCCGCTGACCCCGCCAAACACTTCATGCCGGGGCGTCGACATGGAAACAACAGGGCTGGTCATGAGCGTCTTTGAGGAGGCAACAGGCACCGCCGGCCGTACCGGACTTGGAAATGAACTGAATCAAATTAAAAAGGAGAAGAAGATCTGCACGACTGACTGGCTCTGGTTTCGGACTGCCGCCCCCGCCGCCCCCGCTGCCCCCGCTGCCCCTCCCCCCTCCCCCCACGTGCTTGTGCATTGCTGGCCAGCACCCCCCGCCCCCCCAGAACCCTGGCGTTGCTGTGCACCCCAAGAGAGTCATGTCAAGAAGGAGACGAGTTCATCAGAGTGCCCAGTTCCGTTTCAGACTGCATACATGTGTGTGTGTGTGAGAGAGAGAGAGAGAGAGAGAGAGAGAGAGAGAGAGAGAGGTGAGGCGCGCTGCGGATGCTCGCTCTGCGATAGAAACGTTTTCCCGCGCGTGCAATTATCCCGGACAGGACAGGCCGGCTGACGCGGTGCTGTGGGGGTGGCCGTCAACGTCACGGCCGTGGCCGTGGCCGTGGTCGTGGCCGAGGCCCTGCCCCCCCGGCAGAGGAGGATAGAGCCGTTACTGTCATCGGCGTCCTCGGCACGTCCCCGTCAACGTCAGCGAGCCGGCGGCACCGCGCGCGCGGAGCTGGGCAGGGCGAGGAGAGGTTGTCCAGGGCGGCGTTACGGCACAGCGGCGGCGCCGGTGCTCGCCGGGGGATCCGAGGGGATTCGAACCCTCAACACGGCGAGGCGGCGGCGGCGGCGGCGGGGCGGCGGGGCGGCGAGGTTCGCGTGCCTCATTCACTTACGCGGGACGCGTTGGCGGCGTCGGCGCGGAGGGCCGAAAATCCTGGAAGCGGCGGCGGCGGCGGCGGCGGCGACCGGCCGGCCGGGCGGCGGCGGTTCGGGATCACAGAAGCCGCGTGAATACGGGGGCGTGGCGGGGCGTGGCATCGCGTGACCAGTGAGCAGCGAGCCCCCCCGGTGGGGGCGCGGTGCAGAAGTGGAGGCAGATGCCCCCGTGTGGGGCGTATATCGGCAGGCAGGGAGAGAGAGAGAGAGAGAGAGAGAGAGAGAGAGAGAGAGAGAGAGAGAGAGAGAGAGGAAGGGAGAGGTTTCCGGGCAAGACCAGACCAAGTCCACTCAAAAATCCGTGTTGTTTGGTCGGCACAGCGAATAATTTTGCCCGGGCAATCGCCTCTCTCTCTCTCTCTCTCTCTCTCTCTCTCTCTCTCTCTCTCTCTCTCTCTCTCTCTCTCTCACTGTGACAATTTAAACGACTATTTTTCGCAAAAAAAAAAATTATTCGGCCCAAACGAAGTGAGTATTTCAGTCGATGATGCGAGGGTTTTGGCTGGTTCCCGCAGTGCAGTTCCCAAGCCCAGTCCAACGGCCGGCACTAATCGGAGAGGGGGAGGGGGGGGGGGGGGGAGGCTGTACACCTAACCGGGACCCGGCCCGCAGGCCCCCGCCAGTCCCCCGGCCCCTGCTGGAGGGCGCCAAAGCTCACACCTGAGGAGAGGTCCCCCGCTCTGCGTAGCCTCGCCCGGGCCGGGGGCCTGGCGGCCCGGTAGCATTAGCTATTGATTCCTGACAAGACTCTGATAAATTCCCCCAATCAATAACCGCAGCCAACGAGCGGAGAGCAGAGCAGAGCGTTGCTCGTTTGCTCAGTTATTACCATTATTATTATTATTGTTTAATTTTTTTCTCCCGTCTCTCTCTCTCCCTTCGGGCGGGGCCCGTGCGCCGTCTGCCTTGCTCATTTCCTCTCGCGACGCTCCTTGCCTCCCCTGCTCCGTCCGCCGTGCGCGTTTTGTGTGCGGAAGGGTGATTTTTCAGTGTGAAGGGGTGACTTCCGCGCAACTGATTATCGGCAGCACCTTCTTGTACTATTCTTCTTGTTTTTGTTTTTTTTTTCGTTATGATTTTTATGTGGTTTGTGTCCCGGAAGTCGTTGCGCATTGACATCCTCCCGTACACGCTCAGCTCGGAGCGGAGCAACGTTTCCCATCGTTATTTTGCGTCGGCGTTTGCCCTTCTCACACCCTTGTGCCGCCGCCGCCGCCGCCGCCGCCGCCGCCGCCGCCGCCGCCGCCGCCGCCGCCGCCGCCGCCGCCGCCGCCGCACGGCCCGGACGCTGCCGGGACCCCCTGTGGCTCCCGCGTCGGCCGCCCTCCCAATGACAGGGCCGGTGGCAGCCGCCTGCCCTGCGGAGGCCGCGGCGGGGGCGTTGGAGGCGATGAAGGGCGGCACGGCGGCGGCGGCGGCGGCACGCCATTGAGGTGTTAGCAGAGACTCCGTGGGAGCGGCGGCGGCGTCCCAAACGAGCATCGCTTCCGAAGGGCTCGTGCTCCCGTACCCGACGAAGGAGCGACTGAACGACAGTGCCAACGAACGAATGAATGAACGAATGAATGACTAAACGAATGACTGAATGAATGTGGTGGTGGTGTTGTAAAGTCGCTGAATGGACCCCGGCAGCGGGCATCCGCGAGGGAGGCGCCACCGGGGGCTGCTTGTTAGCGGAAGTGTCAAGTATGCAAACACTCGGAGAGGGCCCTCCTCCCCCTCCTCCTCCTCCTCCTCCTCCTCCTCCTCCTCCTCCTCCTCCTCCTCCTCCTCCTCTCGGTTCGAGAGTCTCCTCGCACCTCCAGAGGGGGATGATGGACTTGACGCCCCGACTCGCCGAAGGCAAACAATATCCTTGTTCCCTGAGGCGAGAACAATGCAAAGGGCTGCCGGCGGGGCCACCGCAGCCGGGCCGTGTGTTTACAGAATCGCGACGAATCGGGAAAAAATCAACAAAATCATCCTCTCGATTGGAGAGCAGCAGCAGCAGGGGCCTTCCGGCCTCATCGGATTGACCTGTACCCGCGCTAAGGAGATGGCATGACGCAGTCAAGAACCTTGCCGCACCCCCCTCCCCGGCCCGAATGCATTTCGACACAGATTGCGACGTCGTTAGGCCGAGGTAGGTGTACGCGGCAGCAGGCCAAGGCACAGGTAAGACAAAACGGAACCGTCGTATGCGGGGGAAGGGAGGAAGGCATTGGCCACACCCTTCCCCTTCTCCCCCCTCCCCCCGTACGCTGTCATTATATGATCGTCACAGCAGCAGCCCTCTCCCCCCTTTACCTTACCACGGCGATGAAAAATTACAAGATATCGTCCACAGGGGTTGGGGGTTGGGGGGAGGGACGTGTGTTTTTGAGTGACAGTTGCTGGCTCACCCCTTTGCCGCCGGTGTCTTCCGACGGAAAATAAAGTAAAAATAGAGTTGAGATGGCGTTTCAGAAGCACCCTGTGTCATGCTCTAGATTTTTTAAAATCTTTCTATTTATTTTTTTTGTCTGCGGTCGCGCTGGTCGCGTGTCGCGCAGCCACCCCAGTCAGTGGGTTTGATTTGAAAGGGCTGGATAATTTCTCCCTCATGTGCGGAGATAGAAACAAGATAGCAAGATAATATTTTTCTAAAAAAAAATATAACAAATCCGCATAAAAGGGTGGTGATTTTTTTTCTCCTTACAGATGTAGCACCGTATTATCTCGCTCTGGATTGGACTGAGGATTCATTCCGTTTGCGGCCGTGGGGGCCGCAGCCCATCCCCGCCGGTGGTCCAGCGGGGCGCCCATTCATTCACAGTCGCATCCCCGGGGGCCCCCGCCGCCCCCGCCGCCCCCCGCCGGCCCCCAGCCGCCTCCCACGCTGGCCGCGCGCGGGGCAGCAACCAGTTGCAGAGCCCGGAGGCCCCGACGCAGCCGTCAGCCGGGGAGCACAAGCAGACGATCGTTAGACCGGAAAGGTGTTAATATCGTTTTGATAACCGGCCGTCCCCCGGCGCCTCCAGCGGCTCCAGCGGCTCCAGCGGCTCCAGCGAGACTTCTGCCGCTCTAATGGCGCTCATTTGTTTGGCGCCGGCCGCCCCGGGTACGGTATTTAGCGTAGGAGGGGGCGTGGCTCCGGGGGGGCGTGGCCGCACACCCTCAGCGGCTGTCCTTGTCAGACCCCCTCTGTCCCAAGGACCCGGAGACAAGGACAGACACACCCAGCATCTCTCTCTCTCTCTCTCCGACCACCCTCTCAGTCGGACTCCCTCCACTTTTCGCACGGCTAAATTGTTTTTTCCCGTGTCTCACCACAGTGTTTAGTGTTGGTCCTCTAATGCTGTTTGTTTTTCGCACGGGCAGAGCGACTCTCTCTGTCTGTCCATTTTTATGTCTGTCTGTCCCTCTCTCTCTCTCTCTCTCTCTCTCTCTCTCTCTCTCTCTCTCTCTCTCTCTCTGCGCCCCCGCCGCCCTTGCACCTTTCATCTCGCGTGAGCTGGGCGGTGCTTGGGCCCGCTGTACAGTCAGTATGTTACGATACACCGGGGGGCGGCGGCGCGGCGGCGCGGCGGCGGCGCGCACCTGCCCGCGGCCCCGGGCCGACCCCAAGACCCCCGCCAACACGCACGCCGTCGGCGGGCCGAGCGGTTTTATTCAGGGCGGACACAAAGGCCGTCAGCGAGGGCGGGCGGCGGCGGCGGCGGCGGCGGGCCCTTTGAGTGCGCGGGGGCGCCGCTCGAGTGCCAGGCGGCAGCAGCGGCAGCGCTTTCGCGTAGCTCTGTCTCTCTCACGCCCCGATGGACGCCCCGTGAGTGCGAGAGAGACAGCGCTCACGGCCAATCACCGACGCCTCCCAAGTCGGTTTGTCATTCACACGTGTGTCTGGACCGCACACCTAGTCATTGATACGAAGTAGAGCCACTGTTACAAAAAAAAATATGTAGCAAATTAGCTTGTAGTTTAGTCTTGTGTAGTGAACTGTTCAGAACTGTTCAGAAATGTTCAGAAATGATAAAAGTCTGGCAGGGAGTACAGAAAATATGCAATGTACATTGGAGAAAATAAATAAATCTGGTTCAAATACAGTGATTCTGGCTTTTCTTTTATTGTTTCACCTTAACCAATCAATAAATAAAAACAGTCTAGAAAAATAAAAGCAGCAATTAAAAAACAGAGTATCTTTGGTGCTTTTTTAAAAAAAATAATACCATGTAGTACGTGTGCAGAAGACACATATGCCATCGGACGACGCGAAACAGAGTTTCATTATTTTCTTTTTTTTTTTAACCACGGCTTTCACTCGCTGAGATCAATGTGCTGGGAACACCACACGTGTCGGCTATCTACAACACTCACAGTGTCTCTCTCTCTCCTTGTCTCGCGGCCACTCGCTGTCTCTCTCACTCCCTGTCTGCATCTCTCTCTCTCTCTCTCGGACCGGAGCACGCGTGCGACAGAGTCGGGTGCGACACTCAGCAGGACATGGGGCTGGCGGCGGGGCCGGGGGCGGCGCCGGGTCCGGGGCTGACGGCGGCCCCGAGGCCGGCCCTGCCCGCCCCCACGGGCCCCAGCGGCGGCCGCGGCAGCCCCAGCATGTCGCAGAGGCCCGCGATGTAGGTCTGCGCCACCTGCAGGGTCTCGAACTTGGAGAGGCGGTGGTCGGCGCCGAAGGCCGGAATGACGCCGCGCAGCTTGTCGAAGGCCGTGTTGAGTCCGTTCATGCGCCGCCGCTCCCGCGCGTTGGCCGCGAGCCGCCGCTTGCGGACGACGGCGGGCGGCGGCGGCGTGGCGTCGGCCGCGGGCGCGGACTGCGCGCGCCTCCCGGCACCCCGCGCCGCCGCCGCCGCCGCCGCCGCCGCGCCGCGCCGCCCGCCGCCGCGGCGGGGCCGACTGGGGGCTGGTCGCGTAGCACGGCTCGCCGCCCGGCACCGGGCTCTGGCCGCAGTCCGCGTACGGGGAGTCTGCAACCACGGCCACGCGGCCAGGATCCTTAGGGAACCGCTCAAGGAACAAAAAAAAAACAAATGAATGTCGCCGAGCCCCGCCCTCACCTGTCCACCGGCCGCTGTTGTCCTGGCTGGCCGAGTCGGGCGAGGCGATCTGGTCGAAGGCACTGCCGTAATGCAGCGTGCCCTCCGCCTGTTGAACAGAAGATTCCGTTGTTAGTCTTCACATTAATGAAGTCTGACATCGATTATTTAATTCAGATACTTGATAAGCCGCGCCAGAAATTAGCTACCAAACGTATTGAATTTTAACAGTCGAAACCACCGTTAAAAAAAACCGCCGTCGATTATCGGAATAATCGTTTTGACTTTCGATGTATCGATAGTTACTCACACTGACTGCGCTGTGGTCGTGGCCGGCGTCGGAGCCCCAGTAGCCGGCGTACTGCCAGGCGTCGGCGGCGGCGTGCAGGGCCGGCATCGCCTGCGAGAGCGACAGAGAGCGCATGAGAGAGGTCCTCCCCTCCGCGCCGTGCGGCAGACAGAGACAGAGAGTGTACTCACGGCGACGTGCTCGCCAACGCCCAGGACCAGGGTCTCCCCCGCGTTATTGTTATTGTTGTTGTTGTTGTTGACGCACACCTTGGTGTCCGTGGTCATCCCGAAGGCATCCTGCGAGCACCACACCCGCGCGCTGCAGGCGCTGCGGACACACAAGGCTCTCATCAGTCACTCACTCAGTCACAAATTATCATTTACACAAATTTTATTTCAATTTTTTTCCCCGCAGGAAATTTATATTGAGTTTTTTATTATTTTTGGTGCAGGGAGGAGAAGACCATGAAATTGTCATATTTTTTTTCGCAAAATTTCCAAGGCATTGAAAACACGTATTTAAAGAAATTCATTTATTTTTTTGGGGGGGGGGCGTTGGGTTTGCGGCCAGGGTTTGAGTGGCGGTGGGAAAGCAGAGCGGGCGGTGGCCGCGGCGGCGGCGGCGGCTACAGCTGCACTTGTAGAGGGCGGTGGACTTGGCGGAAACTAGTCGAGTCGGAAAGAGGACCGGAGTCCTGGCGGGATCCTGGCGGGGTCCTGGCGGCACGGCAGGACACGACACGACACGAAGCGGTTCCATTTTCGCGCCTCGTGATTCGTCATCGTCATCGTCATCGTCACCTGATGACACTTTCCCCGCGCCGCGCCCGCTTATTATTCCCACCTTACTTCCCCCCTCCCTCCCTTTTTTCCCACCTCACCTCTTTTCCTCTTCTTCGTTGTGGGGGGGGGGGGGGCGACCTTCGCGCGCTAAACCGACTGTACTAATATACTTCAGAGAGGAAAAGCTTTTCTTTTCGCGCCTCTTTCCCGCGCGTTGGTACGTTAGAAATCAATGAGTGTGTGTGTGTGTGTGTGTGTAACAAAGGCGCCCCCCTCCCCTCCTCCTCCTCCCCCTCCCGCCCCCTCCTGCCTCCTCAGACCACACTTTCGGCTACACCTGTTCCTCCCGCCGCTCGACCGGCCGGCGCGGCACGGCGCCCACTACACACAGAGAGGACCCTGTGTGTGTGTGTGTGTGTGTGTGTGTGTGTGTGTGTGTCCTCTTCTGACGCGTGCGGCGGCGGCGGTATTTGAACCCGCGCCGCCGAGTACGGTATATTTTTCTCTCACTTCCCTTGTCTCTCTCTCTCTCCCTGTCTCCGTCCACTTTTCCTCTCGGAACCCGATATGTCCCGGCCCGGATGTGCGGACCGAGCGGATATTC
>CM049604.1:3661825-3706527 GCA_026979955.1 Megalurothrips usitatus | reverse complement strand
ATATATATCGCGTACGTGCTGACAACGAGCGGGGGGTATAGCAGAGCTGCTGAGGGAGGGTGTAGCATATGGGGAACGGGCGCTGGGCCGTGACAGGGCAGGAGCCACCCTCAGACCCCCTCCCCCTCCCCCTGCCGCCGGTATATATATATACGGGTTATAAGTTAAGGACCCGGTCAGGCCATTATTTAGAAAAAACAAAAAAACTGCAGCACTGCAGCACCCGCGCTTCGTCCGTTCGCACTTCGTTTTCACGTCGGTACTGCGTTGTATGACAGCCTCCTCACCTCTCTCTCTCTCTCTCTCTCCTCTCTCTCTCTCTCTCTCTCTCTCTCTCTCTCTGCGGAGGTCCTGCTCCTGCTCCTCCTCCTTTGGTCCTTGTGGGGGGACTCCATTCACACCTCCGTCAGTCAGTCTCTCATAGCTGTCTGCCACAACACAACAGCTCACTCACGGGGGGGTCAAGGGGGCGGAGGCCCCCCCCCTGGTGTGTGGCCCCGCGACCCGCCCGCCGACCCCCCGCAACCCCACTATTCAATAATAACACGGGTGGGCGGGGCACCGTTCGAATTGTATCGACTGGGAGGCCGGGTATCCGCGATCGGACAAAACAGAAGGAGCTGCCAAAGGCGCGCAAGCGGGCTGCAAGTGGAGAGGACACCCAGAGAGCGGTAGCGTCTGGGAGAGAGTGCGACAGAGACAGACTGCTTCCAGCAGCGAAGGCGCACACAGGCATGGTGGGCCCTTTGGGCTACTACGCGCCACACACACACACACACACACGTGCACGCCTTTCCCTCTGATGTACCGACACCACATAATCAATAATCAATCGCTCTGACCCTCCCCGTTCTCTCTCTCTCTCTCTCTCTCTCTCTCTCTCTCTCTCTCTCTCTCTCTCTCTCTCTCTCCCGCTTCACACGCGAGCCGGCCCGTATTAGAGGGTATAATACACCGGTGCTGGCTGCCGTTGGGGCCACACCTCGCGGCCCCGGCTCGGCCCCGGCTCGGCTCCGGCACGGACTCGGCAGGGCTCGGTGTGTCCCGGCTCGGCTCGGCTCTGCCGGCTTATTGAATCCTCCTCGTTCTGAGGGGTTAGGTGCAGGCCGTCGCACGCGATGCCGCTCGCGGGTGCCCGTGACGGTCCATTGTTTGTCCTCCGCCACAACAACAACAGGTACCCCCACGGTACCCAGGTACCCTCAGGTAGCCACCAGGTGAGCGGCGGCGGCGGCGGCGGCGGCGCGGCAGAACTGGGCAGAACCAGGTGTGGCGGCGGCGGCCGGGCCGAAATGCAATGCAGGCAAAGAGGCGGGAGTCCGTGGAGTACTCGGAACCGGCGAGAGAAATTGATACGTTCTGTCCGGGGGCGTGGCCGCGAGGCGAGGGAGGGGGGCGGGGCGGGGCACGCTAGCCGACACGCAGAGAGAGCGGCGCTCGAGGACGGGGTAACGCCCGCTCAATTTCTCTTCCTCATGTAATTTCTGTTTTTTTTTTTTTTGGTTGTTGCTTCTGCACTTTTTCTTTCGCATATAATTTTTTTTTTGTCAAGTAAATGGACTTAAAGTTACTTTTTTGAATTCTACCGCGCCGTGCTGCACCGTACTGACACTCAACCCCTTTCCGTGCGATCACAAAAGCAACTGCAGCGGCAACAACAAACGTCTCTGCGAGGCGGGTGCGCCGCCGGGGTAGGCACCCCACCGTACCTCCGTGACGGCTGGGCCGCCTGCCAACCCGGCGGCAGCTACGCAGCCACGCCCCCCTCGGAAACACTCCGAACTCCACTCCGGCACATACGCCTGCTTGTCACCGTGAAATTTCGCAGACAAATTATTCGACATGCACCTATGTGCGTGTGTGTGTGTGAGAGAGAGAGAGAGAGAGAGAGAGAGAGAGAGAGAGAGACGATTCTCAAAGCCACCGCGCGCCACAATTTGAATGCCCGCATTTGAATACGCGTACGCGGGCGGGACGCAGCTGCAGCAGCTGCTGTTGAAAGATGAGGCCGGATTTGCACCACACAGCAACAACATCACGTCGTGTCAACGAGAGATCACGGGCGTGCGCGCGCGCGCGCGCATAGTTTTCAAACGCGTCACCTTAATATCTCGGGAGCGAGAGAGAGAGAGAGAGACAGAGAGAGACGAGGGGGCGCGGCCCGCGTCGCATGGCAACACCTACGTGCCCTGGTCGTCGCCGCCGCCGGGTGCGGGAGCAGTGCGGGAGCGGTGCCGGTAGCGGAGCGATGGATGGACAGTGGCCAGGAATAATTAAAACATATTAAAACGCACCAAGAACGCCCCGCTCTGTCCCGCACTGCCGCTGGCAGCCGCAGCCCCGGCAGCGCGGCGCTGCGCGGCTCCGGGGCCTTGGCGATCAGCGCCGGCGAATTCGAACTGACATGTCCGCGACGGAGAGAGAGAGAGAGAGAGAGAGAGAGAGAGAGAGAGAGAGAGAGAGAGAGAGAGAGAGAGAGATAAAAGACTCATAATAATCATCGCCCAAAGTTTTGGCTGTAAAGCCTCTTCATAGCTCGTGTGGTCCCCCGCTGTCGCAGGTGTGGGAACAAGTGAATATAAGCCTTCTGCTCCGGGGGGGGGGGGGGGGACTGCAAATAATGTGCTCCAGGAGGGTTCAGTGATCTGCTGTGTGTATAGGCGCGGCCACGCAGGGCACACGATGAGGTGGCCAAACCGCAACGCTTCTCTCTCTCTCTCTCTCTCTCTCCCTCCCCATCTCTCTCTCTCTCTCTCTCTGGTTTATTTTTGCATCGAGCCGATCTGTTTCCTGGCCGCGTGCAAAACGCTCTGCAGACCGCGCAGGCATCGCTGCCGCAGCGTTGCGGCCCATTGTGGACAGTGGAGCCAATTAGCATCGGCGGGGCGACTTGGGGAAACATCCTTGCAGGAGTGCGCGGCGCGCGCCGCCCCCAGGAAGGTCTCTTCTAGGTCTAGCCTGGTCTAGCCGAGGAAGGTCTAGCCGGGGAAGGTCTAGCCGAAGATGGACCAGTCGAGGCCGGGTCATGAAATCGTCGGCAGAAATTGAAACAACTGATTTTAGGAATTGTTGACTAGACCATATCCTGGTCCTCTGGGGAAGATCCGTAACGGGGCTAGCCGAGGTGTTGTCCAGTGCGGGCCCTCTCCAGGCCTCGGCTGGAGTCCGGAGTCTGGAGGGGCGCGGCGCAGCCCGGAGCCGCTGGAGCCACCGGAGGCACTGGAGCCGCGGGGGGGCCGCGCGGAGGAGATATAAGCTCGGCGCGGCGCCCGGCCCCCGCTTGTTGTCCGTCGCGAGCTGCATCAGCACGTACTCGTTGTGGTGCCAGGCGCGACGCGGCCAAACGCAGCGGACACGTGTGTGTGTGTGTGCGCGCGCTTCAGTGTGTGTGTGTGTGTGCTCGGATGCCCGGCTGTGTCCCCCAGTGAGTGCCCTGTCCCGCCGTTTACGATGCCCCCCCAGGAGAAGTTGGACGAGCAGTCGTTGCACAACCGGCACGGGGCCGAGACCGCGGCCGCCGCCGACATGAGCGCCGACGCGTACCTCGCCATGTCCGAGGCCGCCGTCGTGGCCGACGAGAAGGGGACGACGGCGACGACCGCGGCCGACACCGCCGCCGGGGACGGAGACGCCGCCGAGAAGCCGCTCCTGGACTTCGACGACGTGCTGCCCCACATCGGCGAGTTCGGCCTCTACCAGAAGTGCCTGTTCCTGCTCATGATCCCGTTCGCCTGGTTCGTGGCGTTCGTCTACTTCAGCCAGATCTTCATCACGCTGGTGCCGGAGACGCACTGGTGCCGGATCCCGGAGCTGGAGGCGCTCGCCGTGGAGGACAGGTGAGGGCGGAGGCCGGGGGCGCCTGCCGGGTAGGCAGCCGCGGCCGCTCCGGGCACGGGCGGCGTGCGGGCCGGCCTACCCCGGCACCCGCAGGCGGCACGCCGGGGCCTGGAGTCTCTCTAGCCCCTCTAACCTACCGAGTCTCTTCACCCCCCGGGTCTCTCTAATCTATCAAGTCTCTCTAATCCATCGAGTCTCTCTAATCCATCGAGTCTCTCTAATCCATCGAGTCTCTCTAATCCATCGAGTCTCTCTAATCCATCGAGTCTCTCTAATCCATCGAGTCTCTCTAATCCATCGAGTCTCTCTAATCCATCGGGTCTCTCCAACCCATCGTGTATCTCTAATTGATCGGGTCTCTCTAGCCGCTCTAGTGTCTCTCTGGCCTCTCGAGTCTCTCTAGCGTTACAGTAAGCGCGCACGGTCGTGCACGACCCGCCGCACACGGTTCAGTTCAGTTATCCTCGCGGGTCAAACATCACCACACTTTCAGTTTACGGTCCACTGACATCGGGAACCTGTTCGGCGCCGATAACTACCGGATTACACGGCACGCTTCGGGGAGGAGGGGAGGGGAGGGGGGAGGAGGGGAGGAGGGGAGGGGGGAGGGGAGGGAGACGTCTGATGCCGAGCCCGTCGTCGTCATCAGCGCCGCAGCTTTCCGGTGGCAACGGCTCAATAAATCACTATTCGTGCAACTTTTCCAGCGGCGCAGCGCACCGCTTCAGGAGCCGCCGCGGCCGACGTTAGAGAGACTCCGAGGCGGTCTCTCTAGTGCCGGCACTCTTCTGTAGTAAAGTCGTTTCCGCGGCCATTATCATTCGCCGCTTGTTGACTCTCTCAGTGAGTGAGGTACCGGGCGAACCGACGCCGCGCCGCCGCGCCTCCGGGCTCAGATTCCGAACAGACGCCTCTCTCTCTCTCTCTCTCTCTCTCTCTCTCTCTCTCTCTCTCTTTCTTTGTCTGTCGCATGCATGGGGAGTGGTGCGAGGGAGACAGCACGACGAACGGCGACCCTTCGGAATCAGCCCGCCTCCTGCGTACTCACTCCCACTCACACAGAATGCGGCGGCGCGCAGCATCTCTGCCTCATCATCGTGGTCCCCGCCGCCGCCGCCGCTCGTGGACCTGTCGACCTGTCGACCTGTCGACCTGTCCACCTTACCCGGCGGCAGCTGCTGCCGTTTGCTAAAAGCCTATCCGCGGCGGGGGGGGGGGGGGGGGGGGCACCAAGAGTGGTACCCGCGGGTACCCACTCTGTCCATACGCGGCGCCACGCCCCTCCCGCCGTCGGCGTCCTGGCCGCGGCGCGGTGTCCTGGCCGCGGCCTTCACCTTGGCGCCTGCAGCCTGCCCGCCGCCGCCGCCGGCCGTGCGCCGTCTGTCGCGCCCGTGCCCGCCGCCGTGGCCACGCGGCCCGCCTTGCCTTCGCCTTGCCGCCGCCGGTAGCGTTGTGCCTTAACGCCGAGAGGAAACTAGAACTCGTCATCGGCGGCCACCTCGTTACCCCACCTCCTCTCTCTCTCTCCCCCTCTCTCTCTCTCTCTCTCTCTCTCTCTCTCTCTCTCTCTGCTGTGGTCCGCCTCCGGTGGCACACACACACACACACACACACACACGCACAAGGCGACCGTTTGCGTGCGCCGTTTAAACGCAGCACGGCGATGATGGAGGCGACGACAAAGTGATACTCTCGGGTAACAACCGGCGCTCCGGATGATCCGGGCCGGCGGGCCGCGCGCGGAGGCGGGCGTCCCTGCCCGACGACCACGACGGCGACGTGCCGAGCGCGGCCGCCACCAGAAGTGCCTGCCCCCCCGTGCTGGCCGCGGCCGCGGTCCCGCTCGCCTACATGAGCGTCGCGAGCGACTATCCGGCACGCGCGTCCTCCGGGACAGCCGATCCCGCGGGCGCAGCCCCCCCCCCCTTTTGTCTTTATTTTCGCATCGACAGAGTGATGCGCCTCTTCGACGGCTTCCTCCTCCATGCAGGGCGGCGCACGCAGCAGCAGCTCGGCCCCCAAGGCCACGCCGACGACGCCGGCCCGCGTCCCCCCGCGGACAGCCTCCGGGCAGCCGCCGGACCAACCGGCCCGATCCCACCGGGAGTCTGCCGTCCCTGTGCGATCGCGCGGGGAAGAAAATGATGTGTGGATCTGTTGTTGATCCGCGGGGGGGCCGGGCCGCGGTCCTCGCGGCCCGCTTCCGGGCAGAGCGAGAGAGAGAGAGAGAGAGAGAGAGAGAGAGAGAGAGAGAGAGAGAGACGGGTAGCGTTCGCGGGTGCTGGCCGCGCCAAATCATATCTCGCTTTGCCCTAACGATGGGCGGCGGCGGCGGCGGTGGGCCGCCGCGCCGCTTCGTGTCCGGGTCGGGGTCCTTTCCGGGTCTCGGACGACGGCGTCGTCGCCGAGCTCGTCAGAGGAGGGCGTCATCGTCGTCACGCGGCGGCGGCGGCACACGCCCGCGCCGCGCACATCTAGATTCCGATCCTGGACGGTCATCGCCCCCCCCCCACACACACACACACGGCCAGGCACTCGGTATGGGAAATCGAGCGGAACACGCGGGCCGGTTAGCATACGCGTACGCATTTTCCACGCAACCACAAAACGAGATCGGCTCCCACTTCCTCCTTCCGCGTCTGGAGGCGCGTCGGTCGTCGTCGGTCCAATATAAACGCGATGCGAAAATTCTCTCGTCCGTCCCGCGTGCCCTCTTAAATACGCGCGTGCGTGCGTGTGTGTGAGAGAGAGAGGGGGGATAGAAAGAGAGAGACAGACTGATGAGCCGCGAGCATCCAGCCAGTCAGTCCTCTTTCGGCGGTGTCGTGCCCTTCTCAATCAGCGTGGCAAACCAGCTCAATTGCGGCGGCGGGGGAGGGCGTATAGCAGGCTTGGGCACATAGGTCCTAAGACAATTACACCTAAGCAAGGGGCCCTGCTCGTCAGATGTCTTTTTTTTTTTAAAAAAATATCAGTGTGTTGCGATGACCGTAAAAGGCTCCGGCGCTAATCGCTCCCCTTGTCAACGGCGTGGCGACGCGCGTGTCGCTAAACGGCGGAGGAAATCGAGACGTCGTCGGGACATCGATCGATAAACATCGAGACATCGATCGAGACATTCGAGACGCGTGTGCGCGGATCAAGTCGTCACCGCGCCGCCGCCGCCGGGCCGCTGAGATCGTTAATTAATTACGCGGCGGCGGAACACGGTGCCGGCATTGTCATTAACGCCGCCGTCTGCAATTTCGTTTATTTTCTTCTTTCTCGCGCGGAGTATCGACTCGCGAGCGGTGGCGGAACGGAACGGGACGGGAGGGCCGGCCTCACACTCACTTTTCTTCCTTTTTTCTTTTCTTTTTCTCTCTCAAAAAATAAAATTGAAAAAAATAAAAATATTTGACGCCGTGCGCTCCACTGGGCGAGACGCTCTGCTGCTACTACCGGCGCCTCCGGTCGATTTGTGGTCGGTCGGTCGGTCTCTGTCGCACTTGTTGCTCCTCTGTCGTCGCGCGCTGTCGCTCTCTTTCTGCTCCGCGGCGCGTGCCTACACACACACACACACACACACATGCACACGCGCGCATTGAGGATATGCGAGGATGGCGGAAGAGAGATACGCCGCCGTTTGACACACTTGCATCAGAATAAGAGTGCGGGTAAAAAGGATGCATGGGTAATGTCCCGTCCCTCCTTATAGTCCCGCGCGGCTAATTGTCATGCAGTGTAAGCGGCGGCGGAGGCGGGGAAACGCTTCCGCGCGCCGCCAGCCGCCTGGCCTGCTCCACGGCCTGTCATGATAATCCACCAGACGCACACACTTTCCGTTTCGAACGGAGAGAATGCTGCCAACAGCATCGAAAAGAGAAAAAAAAACAACTTCAATGTGAGAGTAGGCCGGTCCGGCCGACGCTCGTGCGTGCCGTGTTTGCCTACCTGGCAGGCGCCTTGTGTCTCTCTCTCTCTCGCTCTCTCGCCCTCTCACCCTCTCACTCTGGCCCGCAGGCTGGCGCTGGGCGTGCCCAAGTCCGCCGAGTCCGGCTACGCCCGCTGCCTGCAGTACGACGTCAACTTCACGGCGCTGCTCGCGGAGGGCGTGACGGAGGCTGACCCGTCCTGGCCCACCGTGGCCTGCAGGAACGGCTGGGAGTTCAACCTGACCGAGGTGCCGTACGAGTCCATCGCCGCCGAGGTAAGGCCCCCCCGCCGGACGACGGCGACCTGCTTGTGGTGCGCCGCGGAGCGCGCCGCCGCCGGTAACCCCTGGCCGTCGTCTGCCCCGCAGCAAGAGTGGGTGTGCGAGAACGCGGCGCTGCCCAACATCGCGCAGTCCGTGTTCTTCGGCGGTGCCATCGTCGGCGGCCTGCTGTTCGGCTGGGTGGCGGACCGGTGGGGCCGCGTGCCCGCCCTGGTGGGCTCCAACGTGGTCGGCTTCGTGGCCGGCGTCGCCACGGCCTGGTCCACCTCGTTCTGGACCTTCTCGCTGTGCCGGTTCCTCGTCGGCTTCGCCTTCGACAACTGCTTCACCATGATGTACATCCTCGGTGAGTCCCCGCGTCGGTATCGTCGGCGCACCGTTGTTGTCACGTCGGTGTATAAACTGACCGTGTCGCAGTGCTGGAGTACGTCGGCCCCAAGTGGCGCACGTTCGTGGCCAACATGTCGATCGCGCTGTTCTTCACGATGGCGGCCTCGCTGCTGCCCTGGCTGGCGTACTGGCTGGCGGACTGGCGGCTCCTGTGCGTGGCCACGTCGGCGCCGCTGCTGCTGGCCGTGCTCACGCCCTGGCTGGTGCCGGAGAGCGCGCGCTGGCTGGTGTCGCAGGGCCGCGTCCAGGAGGCCATCGTCATCATGAAGCGCCTGGAGAAGACCAACGGGGCGACGGTGCCGGCCGGCGTCTACCGGCAGTTCGAGGACAGCTGCCTCAAGCTGAAGAAGCAGGAGGACGCCGACAAGACGTACTCCGTCATCGACCTCTTCCGCAGCCCCCGGCTCCGGAACACCACCCTCCTGCTGGTGGTCATCTGGTGAGTCCGCCGTCAGAGTCCGCCGTCAGAGGTCCGCCGTCAGAGGCCCCCGTTACCCCTTGTGTCACACGCCTCGCCGCTGCTCCAGGATGATCGTGTCCCTGGTGTTCGACGGGCACGTGCGGAACGTCGGCCAGCTGGGCCTGGACGTGTTCGTCACGTTCACGGTGGCCTCGGCCACGGAGCTGCCCGCCGACTCCTTCCTCACCCTGGTCCTGGACCGCTGGGGCCGGCGCTGGCTCGCCTGCGGCTCCATGGTTGTCAGCGGCCTCTTCAGCCTCGCCGCCGTCGCCGCGCCCCCGGGTAGGTCCGCGGCCACGGCGCCGTGCTCACGCCCCCCCGTTGACTCCGAGCTGACGGCGACCTCGTCCCTGCGCAGGCGTGGTGTCCGCCTCCCTGGCCATCATGGGCCGCTTCAGCGTCAACATCTCGTACAACATCGGGCTGCAGTACGCGGCCGAGCTGCTGCCAACCGTGGTCCGCGCGCAGGGCGTGGCGCTCATCCACATCATGGGCTACGTGGCCAGCATCCTGGCGCCGTTCGTCGTCTACCTGGTGAGTCCCCCGGGTCTCCCGGACGCGCCGCCCGCGCCGCTCCGCCACTCATCGCGTCCCTCCGCCCCCCCGCAGTCCGTCGTGCACCCCGCGCTTCCGCTCCTCATCCTGGGCTCCCTCGGCGTCGTCGGCGGCGTCCTGTCGCTCTTCCTGCCCGAGACCCTCGACAAGGAGCTGCCGCAGACGCTCGCCGACGGCGAGGCGTTCGGCCTCGACCAGCGCTTCTTCGAGTTCCCGTGCTGCGGAAGCAGGTGAGTGCGCGGCCGCGCCGAGCTATGTTTCCTCCCAGTGTGCAGCGCCGACACTCGACACGCTCTCCTCCCTGTACCGCCTGTTCCAGGACCGACGAGGAGGCCGGCACGTCCCCGCCGGCGTTCGTCCGGGCGGCGGCCCAGCGGCGGTCCTCCAACAGGGCGTCCATCCGCGGGGAGACGTACAGGTCCACCATGATCAGCAGGGGCTCCGTCAGTCTGCGGGGGTCCCTGACGCACAGGCCGCGGGGGTCACAGGGCACCGTGTCAGTCTGACCAACCTGCTGTTATTTATTATCGTCCAGAGGCACGGGAGGTTGAAGCGAAACTTTTTAAAAAAAATGTTCCTATCTCATAGTGTTAACGAGTTACCAACAAAACGACCCTGCCGCTCGCACGAGACCTTGCCTCTGCCTGCGCGCGGCCAGGGTATAGTCTATGTACTGTTGTGTAAATGTGAACGGGAAGTCAGTGAAAATTATTTATTTTTGTCTCGGTAAGTGCGAGAGAGCGCGCGACGTCGTGCTGCTCGAAATTGTAAATCCGCCAAAGATGTCCTAAAGTTATGTAAATATGTATGCCATACCACACTCTGGCTGAAACGCCGTAAGACAGTGTGCAGTGTGTTTGATTGAATGAGGCTGTAAAATAAAACGTAATGTCCAAACAGCTGAGTTTTATTGACGGAGCGTCGATCCTCGTTCCCGTGACCGCATTTTTCCTGGACGTGCGTCCCCGTCCCCGCATCGCTTTAAACCCGGAGCGCCACAAGGGCTGCAAACCTCGCCGGTACAATTTCCCCGCAATTTTGACAAGTCGACAATCTGGCGTAAATCGTGTAATTTTTTTAGGTTCTGTGTTCCATTGTTGAAGGCAGTTAAATAACACATTTAATCCGACCACCTGACGCCGTTCCTACATTAATGTGCAGTTTGGGGTCTTTTTCATTTTCCCTGGTGGATAACCTGGATTCCAGCTGGACACAGGTTTGAGGTTGGGATTGTGTTGTGTCAAAACAGCAAGAAAGTCTAAATAAACATAGCTGTTTAACTTTCGACAGAGTTTCTCTTCATTTTCTACACCATGGCAACTATTCTTTGAAGGTGTGCAGGGAAATCATGTCAGAAAATCCTTGCATGGCTTGCTAAAGTCTTGTGTTCCCTTTTGATAAGATTAAAATGCAAACACTAGCAGAAGATATACTGTCATTTAGGTGTTAAATGTTTATTTTCGGTGCCTCTTGGCGTCATAGGATATGTTATCAATTTTTTTTATATTTTTCGGATATTGAGCGTGTCCATGCACAGATGTAGCATATGCTGGAATGTATTTTTGATGCTTTTCTTATATTTAAGGAGCAAGCTGAAATATGATTTGGTAGAAGACCTAAATAGAGACCATGGAATTAGGAAGCATTTTGAGGGAAGGAAAGATGGACTCATTTAGTGTGGAGTCCGATTTATCGCGGCTCATTAAGCCCACAGTAGCTCCCCGAGTTTTAACGGGACCTGCAAGTACATACAATCAAGGAGCCATTGATTGGTGAGTGTGCTTATGGAGAAAAATGTGATGATGAAAGACTTCTTGGATGAGCATTTTTTATTTTTGTAATAATATATATCTCTTCATCTTCAGGGGTGAAAATGGTCTTTTGGCATATGGCTGTCAGTATACTGTTGTAATTGTTGATACAAAAAATGTTCAACCCATACAATCACTAGACAAGCATAAATCCATGGTGAACAGGGTATGTCATGTCAAATCTTCTTTGGTGTGTTCATCTTCTTTCATTCTGTTCTTAAACCAGATTTCTCTGCCCCACCTAGGTATTGTGGGGTACTGGCCAGCACAAAAAGCTAGTGTCAGGGGATACAAATGGACATATTGTTGTGTGGAATATTTGCTCTGGAAAAAGCAAATTTGTCCTCCAGGATGGTAAAAATACTGCAACAAGTAAGCGCCATGATATTTTGTTCAATTGGTCTCGTCATACATTGTATTGTTACACTTTAACATCCAACATGATCTCTGTTCTAGGCATGGCGTGGCTCACAGGGTATGATGAAGGTAGCGATTTATTGTTAACATTACATCCCCCCTATGCTGTAGTTTTATGGGACACAACATCTGGAACAAAACTCTGGAAAAAGACATACACTGAATCCTTGGTGGCATTTGATTTGAACCCCTTTGAAGCTAACAAAATGGCATGTGAGTTGTATTTCCAGTTAGACAATTTTTGTTATGATGTAATTCTTTTATTAATACCCGCTTTAAAATTTCATTTCAGTTCAATGCACTGACTGCATTCTTTTTGTTGCTGACTTATCTCCATCAAAAGTGCCATCCTCTAATGGTCGTAAGTTTTATATTTCCTCTCCAAAACAAAACACAAGCTCCCGTACCCCCAGCTCAGCCAATCTTGCTGTGGGTGGAGCAGTTGGTGAAAAGCATGGAACAAGAGATCGTCTGCGTAGACTCATGCAAGATTTTGTTGTTGGAGAAGTGAAACCAAAGTAATTTTTTTCTCAATAAAATTTTAAATGTATGAAAATATTGACAATGTGTGATGGTCTAATGTATTGGTATTCCTCTTTTTTTTTTTTAGAGCGGAAGAGTCTGTGGCTGTGACAGAATGTTTGCAAGTTATTTATCACAGAGCTATCAGAAATCTCCTTCTTTTAGTTTACCCTTCAGAAATTCTAATATTGGATTTGCACATCAACCACACAGTTGGTTTGATACCTCTTGAAAGGTCAACTTCCCCTCTTCTCCAGGTATTTATATGCCAATGAGTGCCCATATATTTTTTTTCCTCTTTGCAACGTTGTTACAACAATTATTCTGTAAACAGGTTGTATCTGCAAGACAGCGCAACATTCTGTACTGCTTGCATGAATCAGGAAGTGTATCAGTTAGATTTCACAGACAACAGCCACAGTTTCTGATGTCACCTTTAGATGCACCTGGTTCATCGAATAGTTTGGGTTTGTTTGTAGATTCTGATGGTTGCAGAAGTGTGTATATTTATCCCTAAGCAACAATTGCAGTGCTCATGACATTGGCCCTTCATTCACTTACAGCTGATATGGTGGGAATCGGTGGAGATTCGTATTTAGAAGTGGCATATGAGCAGAAATGTCAGAGTGAAGTGATCAGACAAACCAAGGGCTCCAAGCTAATAGGTATTGCGGTGAGCCAGATGTGCGAAAGGCGTATTGGTAAGTAATATAAACAACATACGAATTGAAAATTTATTTTTAATGATTGTCTTTTATTTGACTTATTAACATTTTTTTTAATAGCTCTATACATAAATACTGGAAAAATTGTCTTCCTTGAGTTGCAAACCTCCAATGTTGGGGCCGAATGGTTTGCCAACTTGCTATCCAACTCATCAGGCTTTCGCCCTAATTGGCCTAAGGAAACACTGTCTGATATTGTGCCTCCACTCAATAGTGTATGTCTTCCTCTACTTTTTGACTGCATTCTTTCATCTTATTTATTACTTCAGTAACAGATACTAACTATTTATTATTCATTTTGTTGTTAGGATGCGGTTGTTGGTCCGGTCCGTCTTCTCTTGATGGGGCTGCTCCACTCCATCACAAGCCCTTTGACAGCAGTGAAAATGAATCCACACTCACCGAGTAGAACTAAACAGAGAAACCATCCTCTTCAGGGACCCCTGTTGGCTGTTGGTACGTCTAATGGGCTTGTTCAAATAATCAATGTTGGCTCCGGTACAATTGAAAAAGAAATGGCTGTCAGTTCTTACCCTATCAGGTAATAACCCTCCTCCTATTATTTCTACACTACTCCTTCTTTATTATTTTTTTCTGAAAGAGATCATGGTTTTTCTGAACAGAGGTATTGAGTGGATTAATCAATATTCCATTCTTACCTGGAGCTATCCAAATGCAAGCCCAAACAGTAATTTAGTTCGAAATGAATTACGCTTGACCAATATCATGACGGGCTATGTGCAGCAGGTACGCCAAGATCGAGGCGATGAAGCAGCTGTTGAAATTGTTAGAGTGTCACCACACAGGTAATGGACAGCGGGAAACTATTTCAAATATTTTATTTCTTTTTTCCATTAGCTGTTTCTGTAATATTTCTTTCTGTTTTAAATCAGGTTTTATTTTGCTGTTGTTCAGAAGGATGCTACAGTGGAGGTCTGGGATTTGCAAAATCTGACCTTGTTATGGACATTGTCAAAAAAATTCTCAGGAATCACTGCTCTGGTAAGTAATCACTTGCACTCTCTCCCTGTATAAACACATACTACTTGGACAGAGAGAAATTTCCAATGCTCCATGCTTTTTTTTCTCTTTAGGAATGGATGAGTCCTTACACAAAAAAAAGTTCGAGGAAGAAATCTGTATCTGTTGAAAAGGAAAGTAGGAGATCCAGTGTTGCCTCCGTGCCAAGTACCCCTGTAACAGGTTAGTTGCATGATTTTTCCTGTGGTCATGATTGAAGAATTTTATGAGGTTTTCTTGCCATAGGTGTGACCCTCTGATTTAAAAAAAAAATAATTCTGATTTTGTTTTGATGTAGATGAAGCTCGTCCCTTCGGAGCTTCCGGAATGGATGCTGTACAGGAGACAGAGACAGAGACTGAAGAAGGAAATCGAGGTGAAGTTATAAGCGAGCAATTTGCTCTGGCCGATACAGAATCCAACTTCTATTATTACATTGTTGAGGGGAATGTTGCAAGAGACAGTATTAAAGTTCTCCAAGAGGTAAGGGGTTCTGCTCCTCTGCTAATTGCCCAAAAATTGATCTAAAACGCTCTGAAACAATTTATATTTGCTTTTCCCCTGCTGCCCTGCTGCAGTTGTAAGCTTACCAAACTGTTTTATTTATTTGTGCAGTCTGGAAAGGCTCCGATCTCATGTTTGGCCAATAAGGGCGAGCTAATTGTCCAGGGAGATGTGGAAGGGAATCTCCATGTCTACTATCTTAAAGCGAGGAAATATTCTGTCATATCCACAAGTCGTGGTTCAATTAAGAAGATATGCTTTGCCCCTGGAGATGGGAACATGAAATTGCTTGTTCTTTATGTTGATGGTGTTCTCCTACTAAATTTGAATGAAGTAAGTATTAATATAGTACCTTTGCTAGTTTAGGAAGTCTTTTGGAACTTTGTTAAGTTAATATTTCTTTTAGACCTTAAAACGAGTAGAATTGAAGTGTCCACGTGATATGGTAACAATAGTGGATATTGACTGGGCTAGTGAAGATTGTCCTCTTATTGTAAGCCAAGATGGTTGCATACGAATAATGGATTCAGCTCTTAAGGAATGCTCATCATCTGTTAATGACTATGAATTTCAAGGTAAAGATTGTGTGTCCATTTTAATTGCTGAAGCATTGTATTTTCTCATTTATTCTTGTGAACACTAATGTGGGTAAACATTTTCAGATCGAATTTTCTGTGTTGCACTCCTTCCCAAGACTGTTCACAAAAACCTTGAAATTATTCTTGCAACTCGATATTGGGAAAAAGATGAAGAAGCCAGTGTGTTTGATGCTCCTAAGAATTGGGAGCACTTAACCACTGAGGATGGCTTCACTGAACTGGAGCTGAAGGGTACATATTTTACCTTTTTGTCACAATGTTTATTTTTTATTGTTTTATTATTGGAAGAAATTGTACTTGTTTCTTGTGTGTGCAGCAATCGGAGATCAGTTAAAGCAAATGGACGCAGCTGCTCTTGCTCTCCTGTCGACTCCTGAAGCTACGATGGGAGTTGCAGAACGCAGCCTACTTATAGCCAAACTCTTTGGAGAACAGTTTGATGTCGACTTCTGGACCATAGCCTTGTACTACTTGAGAGTCGCTCAACTAGAGCAGAAACAGAGGTAAATTTATCTTTCTGTTGAAGCCTCTTGCTTATCCTCTTTGAGAGTTATCATGTCAATTCTGCACCTTGTTTCTTTTCCAGACTGAGTGAATCTGACTTCTCATTGTGTGATTTCAACAACTTAAATATGGACTCACCTTCATCGTCAGGCTCTAAGAACCCTAAAATTCGACCGAATATTCTTCCTTTGGATTCACACTACGACTATTTGTGTGATTCGTACACATACAAGGTAGGGCACACTGACGGTGAGGTAGGCGGTAAATATTTGTAAAGCTCATCTTGCTTGTATTCTCAACTCTTTCAGCGCCAACAAATGGACCGTGTCATAGCATACGAAAGTAAGAGAGGTGATGAAGAACATACTAAGAAGGTTATCCAAGAGCTTATTCTACTTGGGGAGACTGACCGAGCTGTTCAACTTTTGCTTGAAACAGAACTTGAAAATCCAAACTACTACACGGATGCTATCAAGTAAGCTGAACACACTTCGTCTTTTGCCATTGTACATTTCTTACGGATGGGGTTAATTTTTCTTATTTTTTTAACATGGATATCTTTTTGATCCAACAGGGCCTGTCTTGTTGCCACCATACAATCAACTGGGGCAGCACAGAGTACTATAAAGCTTGTTGCTACAAATCTAATAGCTAATGGCAACATTTGGGAAGGTATGTACTTCAGAACTAGTAGTGAGAGGGAGTGCTTGCAATTATTTGAATGCTGATTGGTAACTTTGTGTGTGCAGGTGTTCAGCTTCTCTGTCTGATTGGCAAAGGCTTGGACGCGTGCCGATACCTTCTTTCATACAACCTTTGGGACTCTGCAGTTTGGTTAGCAAAGGCAGTACTCCCACCCATAGAAATGAATGAAGTTCTAAAGAAGTATGCTGATCATCTTTTTGCCACTGGTCATAGGGTATGTATAAAACTTTCAGACTGTACAATACTGTTTATCACTATCAATTACTTCTACAGCACCTGACTTTAATTTCAGAATGAAGCTATACTTGTCATACTGTCCATGGGAAGTTTTGAACGTGTTCTTGAGACTTTGGGAGTCTTTCGACTTCACAAACATGCTGGCCTATTTCTTCAAGCGTGTCGTGAATTTGGTGTCCTACCCCAAAGGAAATCTATGGAACCAGCATGTCCTCAGACCACTCTCTTGACAGCCGTAGAGTTGGACTTTGCAAGATGTCTTTTTGATGCAGGCAATCACCGTGCTGCTGTCCTGCTGTGCAAGCGACTTGGTGAAAGTGGGAATGAGCTACGCCGCGAATTTGAGATACTTGCAGAAGAAGTGTTATAGCATAGGTTTTTAATAGAAGTGAATCCTCTCTGGTTTGAATGATTCACTTCCCTGTGAACCTCACTGGTGCCTCAAATTTGGTTGTGCTGTAAAAATAGTAAAACCTTGAATGTATTCTGGGTTTTGCTGTTGCAGCAAGCGGATGGTAATACCTTGTGGTATCAGTGCTTGAACATTTTCTCTGGAGCCTTTTGAGGTGCTTTGGAGCTGTCATTTCTCATAGAAATGGGCTTTTCAGTGATGGTCACAGGATTCCTGCAGTATGTGTTTTGCTGACAGGTTCCTAGTATGTAGCTTGTACCGCTATTGGGTTTCAAAATCTTCTTTTTGAAACATTACCTTTGGCGTGGCTACTTCAGCTGTGAGCACTTCTTGTAGATGTGTTCTTTTATGAGTCAATTAATTGTAACCAGGGTTTATGATTGTGGTGTTCTGTACTGCTTTGTTTCAAGCTGATGCAAAGAGTTTATAATTTCTGGATATGCTGGATAACACATTCCCTTACTTTATTCTGTGATTAATCCGATAGTCATAGTAAGTGTATAGTCATATATAAGTGCAGATAGAAGTTGAGAACTTGAAGCTATGTATGAGTAGCACTCTCAACATTCTGTGATAAGAAAAAATTGCAATCATGAAAGGTTTTTGTCAATTTTAACCTTGTGCTTAAATTTTGTGATAATGTAGACATCTTTATTGTTTCTTCTCAGGAACTTAGTTTTATTTGAGATTCTAGATATTGTTGCTACGAACTGAAACTTATGCTTATGCAAAATATGCCATTACCTCTTGGCTATCTTCCTTCTTGTTATTCCTTTGAATTTTCTTTTCATTCCTTCGTAGCATTTTATAATTATTAGTAATATAAGCAATTTGTTATACGCAATCTGTATTGAAACCAAAGATGTATTTTGAAACTTTTACTCTTGGTGAAAAATACATGTTAGCACGATGAAGCAACACTCAACTGTACTTATTGCCCAAGTGCTCGGTGCCTCTCCAGGTACACATTACAATCATGTAAAGAGCTGTCTGCTATTTCAATGGGGAAAGTCAGCCTGGCTGTATTTTTGATACGTTTTAAAATTGTATGTTCACTCTAGGGCTGTTCAGCGTTTCTTTTACGTATTGTATCACAATTACAAACACACACACTCACAAATAAATTTTTTATTACAGTAATCTGTCTTCTCTTTCATTTCCTTCCCAGCCCACAGTAGAATGGAGAAAGTGAGGGGGGGGGGGGGGGGGGAGAAAGGGGGGAAAATCGTGAAACAACTGTTAGCCAGTCCGCGAGACCGCCATTTTTGAATGAATAATTTTCGGGTCGGGGTCGTGATGCAGACTGTGGTCCGTGGACGTCACATGACTCATTCACTCACTGGTGGCGTCGTCAGGCCAGCCCCTTCCGATTCCAAACTTTTACCCCCTCCACCCGCGGGAATTATGACACACGGTCAAAAGAGAACCCCCCCTGACCACATCAAAGAACCAGGGAGGCCGCGAAGTGATTTCAGATAGAGAGCGAGGGTGAGAGAGAGAGAGAGAGAGAGTTGACACAGAAAGGGTTGAGGCGCCCAGGGCTGTCGCGGACACGGACATTAGACGGTCGACAGTCAGTTCGACAGACAGACCAGGCGGCGCGCCCAGAAGGTAGGCAGCCTGTCACTCTGTCAAAAATTAACCGGAACCCATTTTTTTCCCCCCTCGCCCGGCTGAAGAGAATGCACGGCTGACATGGCAAGAGTGGCAGTGCGATCTGTACTGTACTTTCTCCGACTGTGCATGAAAAGTTAGTTTCCCCACACGGCACGGCGTAGTCTGCCCGAGTTCCGAGACGGCGGAATAGAGTTATTGGGGGTAAAGTGGCGGTTGTGGGGTGGGCGGCGGCGGCGGCAGGGACTGCAGCGCCACGCCGCCGTGGGACACGGCACTGAGTCGCCGCAGGCCGCAGGTGCCGGAGGCCGACCGCGGACAGGGTAGCGCTCCACGGATACCGTCACACAGTGTGGTAGGCAAATTTTAAGGAAAAAAAAATAATTGCTCCTTTTTTTTAAAAAAAAATGAGAAATGACAGTTGGCAGTTGCGAGTGAAATAATAATCAGTGCGATAAGAAAAATGAGACGTCGATTCCGCAAACGGCTTCGCGGTCGGGCCGAGAGTCTTTCCGTTTGGTGCGGCGGCGGTGCGCGGCTATCGGAAGCGGCTTCGCCGGGCCCCGCCGCGGGTCACCTCCTGGCCTTCCTGCAGGCCGCGCCCGCGGGACCGCGGCCTGCCACGGCCAGCCACGGCCAGCGCCTGCGGTAGCGCGCATAGGCCGGCCCGCGCGGCACGGCTGTGCGGCGGTATTGCCTACCCGCCGCTTGGCAGGCGGCCCCGGGGGGACGAGTCGCGCCGCCTCAGCCACACACACACACACACACACGCGCGCGCGACGAGAGCACTGTACACCCGCATGCCCCCGATACCCTCAGAGCAATCGAAAAAAAAATCAAATTGAAAGGAAACATTTTGAATTGCAGCTAAAAACATTTTTACTGTCATGAGAAACTGTTTTTAAAATTCTAATACAATTTTTTTGTACAGTTTTTTTTTAAAATTTTTCCACAATGGGAACAGTCAGAAAAACTTAAACTCAAATTCGAAAGGATTGAGAATTGTGAAATGGCGGTGCGCGGAGGGCCGCCGCGCCGCCGCCTCTCCTCTGTGGCCAGGGTCAGCATGGGCGTGGTCCGGGGGGACGGCGCCGACGCGCTGACGGTGAGCGGCGAGCTGAGGACCTGGGAGGACGTTCTGGGCGGGCGCGGCTGGAGGAACCACTTCCTGGTGACGCTGTACGCGCTGGTGAGGCTGCCGCGCGGCCCGACGGCGTCCTGGCGTTACCCTGTGTTCTGACGACGACGGCGTCCTGGCCGCGTTGCCCCAGTCGCCGTGGCTGTGCCCGCCCGCGCTGGCCTGCATCGGCACGAGCGCCGTCACCTCGCCGGACGTGCCGGCGCTGCTCCGCGGCGTCTGCGGCATCTTCGTCGTCTACTCGTCCGGCACGACGGCCGTCCTCTGGGGCTTCCGGCGCGCGCGGCTCCTCGCCGTCCTCCGGATGGCCCGCGAGCTCACCGAGGAGGCCGAGGCCTGGTCCGACCCGCGCGTGAGTGCCCGGCCAAACTGCCGCTTCGGCTACAGTTCTGTTTTAGAGAACTACATTCAGCCGCGTCCGCAGACGACGGCGGCCACCGCGCGGCGGCTGCGGGCCGTGCGCGTCATCGGCTTCACGTACATCAAGGCCGGCAGCGCGCTGGCCGCCGTCGAGCAGTTCAGCGTCACTCCCGCCATCCCCATCTGCTACGACTTCGACGACCCGCGCGCGCGCGTCGCGGTCGCCCTCGTCGAGGCGGTCAAGTGGGGCGTGCTGGCCACCTGCTTCTTCTCGCTCTGGCTCTTCATCATCACCATCCTCATGGCCATGGAGGCGCACTACACGGTGCTGAGCGCGCGGCTGGGGCGCGCGCGCGGCCGCCGCCAGCTGCTGCCCTGCATCAAGTACCTCATCAAGGTGTTCCGGCTGGAGGCGGCCGTCCGGGACATCTTCTACACCGTGAGGGTCGCGGTGTGGTCGCGGCCGGCGGCGGCGCGCGCGGAGTGCGAGAGGGAGAGAGATGGGTGGCCTGCGTGTCTCTCTCTCCTCCCCCTCTCTCTCTCCCGCACTACCGCGGCCTCTCTCTCGCACCCGCAGGCCCTGCTGCACATGCTGGCCGGCGCGCTGTTGGTGCCGCTCATCAACACCTACCAGCTGCTCTTCGGTCCGCGGAACGTCTTCTCGGTGCTCACCTTGTCCACCATGCCGCTCGTGTACGGCTCCATGTCCGTCCTCGGCGACCGCCTGGCCCTCGGCTGTCAGCAGGTCAGACAGTGGAGCGCGGTGCCGCGATTGGCCGGCCGGCCGACCAATCAGAGCGTCGGCCCGCGGCCGCGGCCCCTCTGACGGCGTGCCTCGCAGGTCCGGCGCGCCGCGTACGAAGGGCCGTGGACCTCGGAGGCGGCCGCCGACCGCGGCCTCCGCTTCATGCTCATCCAGGGCTGCGACCGGGCCGCGCCCTTCGCCATGAAGGGCCTCGGCGGCTTCACCCGCGCCTCCGCCTACCGGGTGCTCAAGACCTGGTACCAGTACCTCAACCTGCTCATCGGCTCCGTGCAGGCGTCCTGACTCCGCCACAGATTATTTCACACCAAATAATAAAAAAAAATATTTCGGGGATTTGTAATTTATTTTTCTCTCTTTCTTTTACATCGTAAGGAGCAGAGCGTTGAAAGTGGCGTACTGGGGCGCGCAACCCGTTGTCCTCCTTTCGCGACGTTTTTATTACAAACAAACAAACAAATACCAACAGCAACCGAAACGGGGAAGTACCGGGGGATTGTCCGGGCCGGCCCCCGCGGCCCCGGCGGCCACGTCAACACACAACGGGTACCGCCCCCCCCCCCCCCCCCCGCGTTCCTCTTTTCTTCCCATCCCACGACACCTCCAGTCGCTCCGCAGTCGCGCATCGGCACTGGCGCGAGCCGGAGCCAGAGCCGCGGGCGTTCCTTAGTGCACACACACACACACACACACACACACACACAGCAGCACGACGACGAGGATGGGCCGCCTGCTGACCCTGGCCGTCGTCCTGGCCGTGACGGCGGCCCTCGTCTCCGCCAAGGAGGGTAAGATCCTGGTGCGGGGGTTGGCTTGTGTGGGGGGGAGGGGGGCGGGGGTTTAACCCCGGACAATGTAGCCGCGGGTATTTTTTTTCCCCTCGTCGTCGTTTCGTGACGGTCCCCACGCGTGTCCGCAGGGGACGCCTGCTTCCACCGCCGCCTCAAGAAGGGCGGCCGGTGCCGGCAGCTGTCGGACTGCCCCGCGGCGCCCGCGGACCTGAGGCAGCAGTGCGCCTTCCGGCGCGGCGACCCCGCCGCCACGGTGTGCTGCGCCGCCGCCGCCGCCGACGCCGCCCCCGAGGCCGCCGCCGTCCCCGTCGCCCCCGGCGACAAGGACCGCGCGCTGCCCTGCTACCGCGTCCTGCAGGAGGTGACGGACTCGGACGCCGCCGTCGAGGCCAGGTCCCGCGGCCCGCCCGGCACCGTCGCCAGAGCCAGTCAGTGTCCAAAATATCCGTCCAAAAAAAAACAAAACTCAATTAATTTTAATAATTTAATTTGTTCCGCCCCAACTGTGACGCCCCTGACCTCGCCGTCGTGTTTCGCAGTGTGCCAGCAGTACTCGCGGCACTCGTGCGCCAAGAAGAAGGCGGCGTTCGCCTTCGACGACGTCACCGTCGAGGACTTCTGCGAGTCCGTCAACAAGACCGACCAGCTCATCGTCGGCGGCCGCGTGGCCAGGGACAAGGAGTTCCCCCACATGGTGTGTGTGTGTGTGTGTGTGGCGTGTCATGTTGTCACGTTTCATGAAACTTAGGAATTTTTTTTTTCGTAATTTTCGTGTGAGATATCATCCGATATATTTTTTTTTACCCGGCCCAACAACTAGCCGACCCTCTAAACTTGGTCCGGTTCGAGGCGTTGCGCCTGAACAGACAGCCGTGACTGACGGCGGCGTGCTGCTGCAGGCGCTGCTGGGCTACGGCGAGCGGCGCGCCGACATCCAGTACCTGTGCGGCGGCACGCTCGTGTCGCCGCGGTACGTCCTCACGGCCGCGCACTGCGTGTACTCGGGCAGCACGCCCGTGCGGTGGGCGCTGCTCGGCACCCGGGAGCGGTCCGACGGCGGCAGGCTGGGCGGGCGGCCGCAGCTCATCCCCGTCGCCGAGCACGTCAAGCACCCCGAGTACAAGCCGCCGCTCAAGTACCACGACATCGCGCTGCTCCGCCTCGCCCGCGACGTCCGCTTCGAGGCCGGCTTCGTGCGGCCCGCCTGCCTGGACACGGAGGGCGGCGCCGAGGAGCGGCACAGCACGGCCACCGCCACCGGCTGGGGGCTCACCGAGTGGGGTGCGTGGGCCGCGCCGTCAAACCAGACCGCAGCTCACAACGGAGAGCTGCAGTGCTTGTTCAACTTTTGCAGAGGGCGAGGAGAGCAGCCTGCTCATGACGGTGACCATGAACATGACGGCGCTGAGGAGCTGCCAGCGGACCTACGGCACCAACAGCCACGGCATCCCCCGGGGCATCCTGGAGAGCCAGGTGTGCGCGGGCTCCCCCGGCAAGGACTCCTGCGAGGTCAGTATTGCCGAGCCACGTTTGCAGAACTGACTTCGCTTGTTTTTTTTTTTTTTTGACCTTTTTAAACGTTTCGCGTCGATGTCCACGACCTTTTTGAACCGCAGGGCGACTCCGGCGGGCCGCTGCAGGCCTTCCCCACCAGGCCGTACTGCATGTTCCACGTCCTGGGCGTCGTGTCGTTCGGCCAGTTCTGCGGCTTCAACACCCCCGGCGTCTACACCAGGGTGTCGCACTACGTGGCCTGGATAGAGAGCATCGTGTGGCCGTCGGGGGGCTCCACGGGGAGCGGCCAGGGTCACGGCGGGGGCCAGGGCGAGGGCCCGCCCGAGTGGCACGACCACCCGCCCGAGGCCAAGAGACACAGGAGCCCCCAGGTGTCGTACTGGTCGCGATGAGGACCCACATGACCGCGCGGCGCGGAAGTCTCTCCATGTGCCCCCGGAAATTTTCCGGAAAAAAAAAATTCGGGGTTTTGTAGAAATAAGTTAAAAAAAAAAGTTCGGAACAGCTTGAGTTGGGCCGTTTCGATGCGCCCCCGGCGGACCCGGGAGCCGCGTCCAGCCTGGCGGGTAGGCAACCGGGACCCCGGCGAGCGCACGCGTGTCGTGCGGGGTGGCCTACCCGGACACCCGCAGGCGCCGTGAGCAGCCCGGCGGAGGCGGCGGCGGCGTGGCTTTTGGGACGGACTGTACCTGCCGTTTGAGGTCGTTGCACCGACTACGTGACATCCGTGTTTAAAAAAAATAATTGGTAAACGCACAGAAAATGCGCGTAACCGTTGGCGGGATGCGAACCCACGCCGAGATTCACAGTCGCAGTTTTGAAGCGCTGCGCCGGTGATGTCGCGTGTCGCGTGTTCCGGAACGGCCTCTTAAGAGATTGGCGGGCGACATTATTTTGTCGCGTGTTCTATTAAGGCGTGGAACTGTCAACGATCCACTTTTGCACGCTTTCTAACTCGGAGAGTCCGATGGAAAGCCTCGTGGTTCGAAGGTCGCTCACAGCTGTGTAATTTATTTTAGTGCAATTCAATAAAGACTGAAGGTGTAGACAATGCAGACGAATAGTATTTTTTTTAATAATAATTTGTCGCCTCTCACGTACTCTTCCTTCCATGAAAACATAAATATCTCTTTCCTTCTCTCCCTCCTCTCTCTCTCTCTCTCTCTCTCTCTCTCTCTCTCTCTCTCTCTCTCTCTCCGTCCTTGTAATACACTTGCAAACGGCCCAGGCTGCGCCTGATCACTCCGGCCTTGGCAGACATGCGGCGGCACATCCTCGGACCGGCTCGGACACAGAGTGGGCACATGAGCCGGGCACGTCGCTGACCACCACCCGGGGAGCAGGGCACTGGAGGGGGCCCGGGTGGGGGCCGACGGGGGCGGAGGGGGGGCCGCGGGGGGCAGCGCGACGTCTCACCTCGCACGGCCACTCACACTCCGGCACTGACGGCGGCCTGCGGTCCTCGCCGGCTCCTCGCTCCGGACCTTCCTCCCCCCCGCCCCTCCCCGCCGCCGCCGCCGCCGCCTCCCCCCGCGGGCCCCGCGCCACCGCCACGCCTGCTCCAGATGGCGGGGCGGTCGACGGCGCGGGCCGCGCGCGCCGAGGTGGCCGTGCTGGCCGCCGTCTTGGTGGTGGCCGCGGTGCCGCTGGGGGCCGTCGGCCCGGCCGCGGCCACCCTGGACGTCGGCGCGTTCCACAATGAAGGTAAGGCCTCCCCGTCGGCCTCCCCGTCGGAGTCATCCCCCGGTGCCGCCCGCCCCGCCTCATGTCCGCCCCGTTGCAGGCGACGCGTGCCTTCAGCTCCGCCTCCGCCGCCAGGGCACATGCGTGCGCCTCGCCGACTGCCCCAACGTGTACGCCGAGATGAGCAACCTCGTCTTCCCGCAAATATGCGGCTTCTCGGGCGGCAGCCTCGTGCCCAACGTCTGCTGCGTCAGCAGGCCGCCCCGCCCCGCGGCGCAGAGCCCCGTCGGCCCCGCGCCGTACCCGGCGCCGACGCCCCCGCCGAGCTTCGTCCAGTACCCCATCCCCGACTCCCAGCCCATCGCGTACCCGACGAGTCCTCCGCCGTCGCCGACCCCACCGTGGTACCTGACGACGAAGCTGACCGAGACACTCAGCCAGGACAACGGCGTGCCCGAGCAGGAGCTTCTGCAGGGCACGCGGAAGCAGTCGACGACGCCGAGGCCGCCGCCGACCTCGACGACCACGACAACGACCCCGAGGCCGACGACGACGACCACCACCACGACTACTACCACGAGGCCGAGGCCGGCGACAGCGACACGGCAACCGACGACAACCACCAGGAAGCCGACCACTACGACCACCACCACTACCACGACGCCGAGGCCGACAACAACCACGACTAGGAGACCGACGACCACCACCACGACGACCACCACCACGACGCCGAGGCCGACAGCGACCCCGAGACCGACGACGACATCGAGGCCGAAGACGACCACCACCAGGAGGCCGCCGTCGACGACGACGAGAAAACCCGAGGATGAGACTCAACTACTAGAGGAGGAACCTATCGACTTCCCCTTACCTGACAGGGGCCTCCCCTTCATGCCGACGACGCCAACAACGACCAGCACCACAACCCAGAGAGCCACGACGTCCACAACACGGCGAACTACGACGTCCACGACCCGGAGGACGACCACGTCCACGACCAAGGCTCCGAGGACGTCCACCTCCACCGCAAGGCCGCCGCCCGCCGTTGTCATGAAGGGCCAGTGCTTCACGGAGGACTCCGGAGCAGAGACCGCAGCCGGACGTGGGGGTGAGGACGACGTACGGGGCGTGTGCCGTGCCTAACCTAAACCGATTCTACAGCCTTCTCTCTCCTGCAGGGGCCACGGCAGTCATCTCGCTGCGACAGCAACCTGCAGGTGCGTGCTCTCTGTCTCCGTCTGTCTGTCTGCCTCTCTCTCTCTCTGACTAACTGCCCGCCCATGTGCTTCACCAGGAAGTCCAACCGACGGCGACGTGGACGTGCTCCCCGAGGGTCCCGGGTCGCCGCCGATCTGTAAGTCTTTGTGGTGCGTTGCGGGGGTGTTGGCGTGGGCGCGGGTGTTACTGACGCTACGCCTGCCGCAGCCCCGGAGCCCGCGCTCGGCACCTGCTCCCCGGACGAGGGCTGCCCGGAGTGGGCCACCAACAGCTGGAAGCGGGAGAGGCGTAAGCGTTCATTTTTTTTTTGCCTCGAAAAACTCGAAAAAAATTAATAAGGAAGAAAAATTGAGTCAAAATTTGTGGCGGTCGTGTTCAGGGGTGGCCGCCGACGGCTACCCGCTGGCCGTCGACGAGCAGGTGCGGCTGCGCCTGAGCACGGTGCGCAGCGGACAGCTGTTCGTCGGCATCTGCGGCGACGACGCGACGCCCGGCTGCGCCGTCATCGCCTTCCTGGGCACCGAGGACCCGGCCGCGCCGGGGTCGCCGTCGACGGCGCGCTTCGAGACCAGGGCGACGTCCGGCAACGACGTCGCCGACCCCCGGGCCCGGGTGCTGACGGCGGCGCCGGCGCGCGGCTCCGCGACGCTGCCCAGCGGCCGGAAGTACACGCTCGTTGTGCACCGGCGGTCCGCCGGGCGGCTGGACGCCTGGCTGGACAACCAGCCCGACCGCAAGACCAGCGTCCCCGTCGGCGACGGCATGGCCTTCCTCAGGGCGTCCTCGTCGGCCGGCGTCATCACGTTCGTCCAGGGTGAGCCCGCGAGGGTTGACTCCCGGGAAAACTACAGCTCGTCTCATTTATCTGGCTGTCAAAAACTGCGGTCTGACACTTGGACGTGGCGTGCTCTGCAGGCCAGGAGGTGGACGGCTACCACATGGAGGTCGGGGAGCGCGTTGTGCTGCGCCTCAACGTGACCCGCGACGGGCTGCTGGACATCGGCCTGTGCGGCGACCGCGCGTGCAGCGTGGTTCGGGTGACGGGCGTGGAGCCGCAGGGCGCGCAGGGCCGCGCCGCCATGGGCTTCTCGACGCGCATCACCGCCAGCAACAGCGTGACGGAGGAGCGCGGCCAGACCCTGCAGCAGGTACGTGCTGCCCGCGGCTGTTCACACAGCACTGCTCCGTGCCCGAGTGTGTTCGGGGTACGTGCGGAGCAGGGGGCGTGGCTGGAGAGTGGCTCGTGACCGGCTGACCCCGCAGGCCGCGGGCCCCGGCTCGTTCCCGGTGGACCAGAGCTTCACGTTCGAGGTGCTGCGCCGCACCGAGTGGGGGATGGACGTCTGGCTGGCGGGGGACCCGGAGAGGAAGGCCACCGTCCCGCTGGAGCCGGACCGCCTCCGGCTCAAGGTGGACTCGGACGCCGGCTCCACCGCCTTCGAGAGGGGTGCGTCTTGTCGTCGACGGCCACCCTGGTGTGGGGTGCGGGGCGGTCCCTCCCCACTGTCACCTCACGCGTCCGTCCGCAGGCGAGGCGGCCGACGGCCTGGCGCTGCAGCCCGGCAAGAGCGTCGTGCTGGCCGTGGCGCCGGACAACGCCGACGGCGTCCTGGACGTGTCCCTGTGCGGCCGGGCGTCGTGCGCCTCCGTGCGCGTCCTCGGCGCCGACGGCAGCGCGGGCCTGGGCTTCTCGACGCGGACCTCCTCCACCAACAGCGCGTCCGACGAGGGCGACGCCGTCCGGGAGGTATGCTGCCGGACTCCGCGCTCTGCACCCCACGCTCCGGACCGTATTTCTCATACTCACCGCGACCCCCCCGCGCAGCCATCCGGGCCGACCGGCTTCCGTGCCAAGACCCCCCTCCGCCTGGTGGCGCGGCACGCCGTCCGCCGCGGCGGCGCGCCCCCGCAGCTGCAGGTGTGGCTCCAGGACGGCGACCGCGCCAAGCGGGCCGCCGTGGACCTCAACGCCGACCAGGCCGACGCCCCCCGCCTGAAGGTCGCGTCCACCGCGGGGGCCGTCACCCTCCAGCAAGGTGAGTCCTGGAGTCTGGGCCGGAGGCCGCGGGGCCTCGTGTGCGGAACTTTCCTACAACCGCTCCCCGGCCCCCCAGAGCTCCGCGACGGCCACGAGCTCGCCGTCGGGGAGACGGTGACGGTGGCGCTGACGGTGACCCGGGAGGACGGCTGGCTGTTCCTGGGGCTGTGCGGCGCCGAGTCCTGCAGCGCCGTCGGCGTCATCGGCGCCAGCGACGACAGCCGCTTCAGCTTCACCTCCAGGATCACGACGAGCAACAGCGTCGTGGGCGAGGGCTCCGTCTGGCAGAGCTCGGTGAGTTGTCTCTCTCTCTCTCTCTCTCTCTCTCTCTCTCTCTCTCTCTCTCTCTCTCTCCCACGGAGAGACCGCGGCCGGCGGCAGAGGTCAGGGGTCGGAGGCTGTTTGTTGAGAAACACAGACAGAAGCCGACACGGACCCGATGGTGGCGGTGGACCTGAGTCACTATCCAGGCTCATCCTTCATCGATCATCTCTCATCTGATGACGCACGTATGCATGCGCGTACGTGTGTGCGTGCCTCTGTGCGTGGGTGTTCCCACAACATACGTGACAGATTTTTTTATTATTTTCGATCAGCGCTTCTATAATTTTTCATTAATTTCAGTTTAAAAAAAAATTCTGATTCTGTCTGTCTTTCTCTCTCCCTTCTCACACAATCCCTCACTCTCTCTCTCTCCCTCGCTGTGCACAGACCCGGGGACCGCGCCGCTTCGTCGCCGGCCAGACCCTGCGGTTTTCGCTGCAGCGCCGCACGCAGGAACTGATGGACGTGTGGCTCGAGCCCGCCCAGTCCAAGAAGGCCACCATCCCGCTGGAGGACGACCGGAAGGTGTTCAAAGTGGCCTCGGACGCCGGGATGCTCGTGTTCGACGGCGGTAAGAAAATGGAACAAATGTGTTTTTTTAAAAGAGATTTTTTTTTAATTTTGAAATATTGCGGAAATTGAGATCAACGCTCTTCGGCACCCCGGGGGGGCCACAATGACTCCTGACTGTCGATGTTGTACGCCGACATGACCGGGGGCGGGCCGGGCACAGCCGAGCGGCAACCGAAAACGTTTTGCGTCGGGTCAGGATCCTGCAAGCGACTCTATAAAGCAGACACGACGGCTCAACGCGCCCACCGACCTGTTGCCGCCGCTCCGGTGCGCTGGCACCGCCGTGTTCCTGTCCCCCTCTCTCTCTCCTTAATCTCTCCCCCCCTCTCTCTCTCTCTGTTTTTTTTTCTCGTGAACATAAATTCACGCTGGACCATCATAGTCGCGGCCGCGAAAAGCAAGACGTGTGTGTGTGTAGGCGTGTGTGTGTGTGTGACATGCGAATGAACCCGGAGTGTCGTGTGGCTTGCTGTGTTGTGTTTCATCATCACACATTCCTCTCCCCCTCGGCATTAGTACAGAGGCGGGTGAGTGAGATCTCCCGGTGGCCGCGGCGCGGGTCGCGACCAGCCGGAGCGGCGGCGGCGGCGGCGGCGGCGGCGGCGGCGGCGGCGGCGGCGGCGGCAGCGCCTGTGGCCGGCCGCCTCTGACCTTGCGCCTCTAGCCCCCCCCCCCCCCCCCGCCGGGACTTGCGTGGGTCTGCGCCGGGCTCCGGACAACCGGTTCCATTCGCGCCGTGTGACGTCAATGCAGCTGAATATGCGTCGCGCCATGTGCGCCCCCGCCTCCTACAACACTGTCACCATCGTGCTCGTGGTTTACGTGCTCCTTCTCTCTCTCTCTTTCTCTCTCTCCTCACACACACTCTCTCACTCTCCCCCGCCCGCAGACTCGGCCGCCGACGCCGTCCTGGAGCCCGGCTACCGCCTGGCCGTCGCCGAGGAGGTGCGCGTCGAGCTGCGGCCCGCCCGCGCCCAGGGCTGGCTCTTCGTCGGCCTCTGCGGCCGCGGCTCCTGCAGCGTCCTGGGCGTGGGCGGGGCCGCCGACGGCAAGCTGTCCACCGCCACCAGGACCTCCGCCGCCAACAGCGTCCTCGCGCCCGGCCCCATCATCGAGGAGGTGACGCTCTACTCTCAAATCTATATTTTTTTTTTTCGTTTTATTAGAACTGAAAAATTTGACACTAATTATCCGCATTTTCACCGACCTGAGCAGAAAACAGTGGAGGAGGGGAGGCCGTAAATGCAGGTCGGCCGCTTTCTCATAAATAGTACAAATTGCCATCCCCTCATTTTTTTTTTGTGTGAACGTCATTTCAATTGCTCTTATTCTCATTCTTCTTGTAGTGGCTAGTAGCAAACTCGTTTTGAATCTTCGCGGCGGCTTGCGTATATGTCTTCTCGCCCCGGTAACCTAATGAGGCGTGTGGCCGTTTTACAACACGCCAACATACTAAGGTAGCAAGTCGCGGCCCGGCTGACCGAGGCGTCTCCTAGCTCGTTCACACACACACACACACACACACACACACACACACACACACACACACAGGTGGAGTTTGCGTAGAGTTCTGCTGGAACGAGATGTATCCGGCCCGATCCGGCCCGCTCCGCCGTCACGTAGTTTGTGCACGGCGGCAGCTTCTTAGTCGCTGCACCACTACCAGGTCCTCGTGGGAAAACAATCTCCCCTCCATCAAGGCAAGCCCCGCAAGGCACGTGATGCGCGGGCGCGCGCGAGAGAGAGAGCGAGACGGCGCGATGCGGCGCGCGGCGGAGAGCGAGCGAGACAGAGAGGCGGCACGTCCCGGCCGTTGCCACCGCTGCTAATAACGTTATTTGCACTGCGGCGGCGGCGCCTGCCGGGTAGGCAGCCGCGGCCGCAGCACTGCACGCGTGTCGTGCGGGCCGGCCTACCCCGCCGCCCGCGGGCGCGCTCGCACGGACGCGCTGCGAGGTTCAGATTCGGTTTGGACGGCTGGTTCGCAGAGCGCCGGCCCGGACAGCTTCGTGCCCGACTCGGTGTTGACGCTCGTGGTCCGCCGGGTGTCCGAGCACCTCATGACGGTCCGCACGGAGGCCGGCGACGTGTCCGTGTCCGTGCCGCTGCAGCGTGACCACGACCGCCTGGACGTCGTGTCGTCCGTGGGCTCCACCAGCCTCCTGCCAGGTGAGCGCCGACGAAGAGCACCGCGTCGTGCCCCGCGCCGCCTCCCTCCGTGTTGCTGAGCTCGGCCGTGTGCGGCCCCCCTGCAGGCTCCGCCGTCGACGGCCACCCCATGGCGGTGGACGAGAGGGTGCGGCTGCTGTTCCAGGCCACGCGCGCGGACGGCTGGCTGGCGCTGGGGCTGTGCGGCGGCGGCCCCGGCGGCCCCGGCGGCTGCAGCACGGTGCGGCTGACGGCGCTGCGGCCGCTGTCCTACCAGGCCCGCACCACCCGCGGCACCAGCGTCGGCGACGCGCGCGGCGACCTCGTCGGCGAGTCGGCCGGCGCCGCGGCCACGCCCGGCTTCGTGGCGGGCAGGAACTACACGCTCGTTGTGCACCGCCAGTCCGAGGCCGCCGCCGACGTGTGGCTCGACGGCGACCCCGGCCTCAAGGTGTCCCTGCCCCTGCAGCCGGGCATGGACGTGTTCAAGGCCGACTCCAACGCGGGCTCCACCTACCTGGACGCGAGTGAGTTCTGCCCGGCCCTCTGCCAAGACAGTTCAAATCAAAACTTTTGTAAAAAAAAATATTGATAAAGAAAAACAACATTGTATTGTCGTAATTTTAAGTACGACAGGAGGGGGTAGTCAGTGACGGCATTCGTTGTCTCGTCCAGGGGGCGCCCGGGACGGCTGGCCGATGGCCGCCGGCGACAAGCTGTGGGTGTCGCTGTCCACGGACCAGGCCGACGGCCGCCTCTACCTGGGCCTCTGCGGGGACGGCGCCTGCAGCGTGGTGCGCGTCACCGGGGTGGCCGACGGCCGCATGGGCTTCTCCACCGCCATCATCCCCATCAACAGCGTCTCCGGCCGCGGGGACGACCGCACGCCGGTAAGCGCATGTCTCTTTCTCTCTCTATCTCCCCCCCCCTCTCTCTCTCTCTGTCCCGCTCACACAACGTCCCGTCCGCAGCAAACGGGGGCCCTTGGGTTCACGCCCGGCGAGCAGTACGTGTTCGTGGTGCGGCGCGGGGCCGCTGACGGCGAGGTGAACGGCGTCCTGGAGGTGTGGCTGGAGGACGACGCGGACAACATGGCCGTGGTGCCGCTGGGCGGCGGCAGCGACCGCCTCAAGGTCACGTCCACGGCGGGCACCACCACCTTCGTGACGGGTACGACGACGGAGCCGACGGGGAGGGCGGGTGCGACGGCGGCCCCGCGGGGCCCCCGTGGCGCCGGGGTTGACGACGGACTCCTCTGCCTCCAGGTCGCGACTGGGTGACCGCGGACGGGTCCTCGTCGCTGGTTAGCCCGCGGCTGAGGCCGCCGTCGGCGGGCGCCAAGCTGTGCGTGGACGTGGAGTACATGGCGACGAGCCCGAGCCAGGCGCTGTCCCTGAGCGCCGTCGCGGACCGGGCCGCGGGCTCCGCGTCCACGGACATCGCCCGCCTGCTGCCCGACCGGGTAAGGCCCCGCCGTAGCGTCTCACGGCGAGAAACTACATTTAAACTGCATTAAAATGTTCCGGATGATTGGTACAAAGCAGAGTATTCGGGGTGCAGCAGTCGTTGACGCTGTGGTTTGGCTCCCCGCAGGTGGGGTCCTGGCGGCGCCGCACGGTCCTGGCCTCGCTGCCCCCGGCGCTCTACGACGCGGACTGGCGGCTGTCGGTGGCCGCCGCCCCCGGCCTCCGCGTCCGGAGGCTGCAGCGCTGCTCTCTCGGTACGACGACGACGTCAACATCCTCGTCAACAACCCGCACGCGAAGCGCGCCATGTCATTGTCGAATTTGAAACTCCCGCTCGCAGACAAGAACGACGCGGTGGTGGTCGCGGCCGCCGCGGCGCGCAGGCGGCGGGGGGCGCCCCCCGGACGGCGGCGGCCCCAGCGGCAGGCGGCGTGCGCCAACGGCGGCCTCCTCAACGCCACCGACGCCGCCTCCCCGACCTGCACCTGCCCGCCGGGCTTCGCGGGCGACTCCTGCCAAGCGGGTACTGTCTGTCGACGACACAGTGAAAAGGGGGGCAAAGTAGATCTATTACTCCCCCTTCCCCGACCGGTATTTGAACCCCGGACCCTTGCTCCTCCGTGTTCGGCAGGCTGCGCGGCGGGCGCGTTCGGGCGGCGGTGCGAGCTGCGGTGTCCGGGAGGCTGCGCCAACGCCGTCCTCTGCGTCGGGGGTCTTTACTGCGGATGCGCGCCGGGCCTCAGGGGCGACCGCTGCGACCAGGGTGAGTGTCTCTCTCTCTCTTGCACACACATCCTTTGCTGGCTAATCATCTCGTTGCGTTTCCAGAGTGCCGCGACGGCGATGCCGATTGCAGGTTCCCGTGTGACGTCAGGAGGAGGAGGAGGAGAGGGGAGGCAGGGGGACCTGGACCTCACCGCCACAACTAGACTGCGCTGTACATTATCCAAGCTGCCGTGTGTGTGTGTGTGTGTGCAAAGCCATGTATAAATTAGAATAAATGTTACTGTTAGGAGAACGTCGCTGCTCTTTTGTGTTTGTCTTTCGGTGATCCCCGCCCCGACATTCCGTTCTGCACATTCTCCAGGCGAGCCTCGGGGGCCGGCGGAGGTGGCAGTGGCTGCGTCACCCGTTTAGGGTTTACTTAGCAGCGGCCAAATAACGATTAAGCAGCAGCCCCGCTGTGGGTCGAGGAAGTCATTGGCTTCGCGTTCGCGGCTCGGCCGAACGGATCGGATCGCCCGCAGCGGCGACAAACACAAAACAAGGAGTTTGCTGACGTGGTTTAGACTCTGTATCGTGTTTCTGGTGGTGGTTTCTCTCGTATTTCGAAGTGTTTTTTTTTTAATTTATTTTTAAAAGTGTTTCCCTCCGCCGAATTAACACTGCAAACACAAAAAAAAAGGCGAATCTAAGCCAGAAAAAGAGACAGCATTTCAAAAAAGCGCTTCAAAAGGGGAGATTTTCAAATATTTTTTTTTAGCAAAAGGTCCTTCCGGTATTTGGTATTGTCACACAACACGCGGAGATTGACATTATAACTGGCGTTATAGGTGATAGGGGTCTAGGAGCGGGGAGCGGGGGAGGGGATGGGTGCTGCAGCGGGTGCCGGCCAGCGCTGCCGCGGCCCCCGTCCATGTCGCCCGCGGCACGGACAGCTAAAGGTTGCGATCTGCGTCACTGCGCCGACCCGACCCGACCCGTCCGCGCCGTGTTGGGCGGCGGCGGCGGCGCGCCACCACTTCTGGACGCCGACGATGACCGCGGCCACGGCGGGGGGGCCGCCGACACCAGCGGGGGCCCCCCCGCGGAGCCGCCGGACAACGCCTCCCCGTTCCTGTTGGTCAACACTCTTCGCGAACGGCAGCGCGTTGCAAAATGTAGGCCAAACACGCGCACGCACACGCACGCACGCACGCGGGCGACGCGAGGATGTGCCTGCCGGGCGACACCTCGCCGACGACACGGGCGCGGCGGCAGCGGTGGTGTGTCAGGTCAGGTGCCGGGTGCGCGACGGCCCTACAGCCTGCACGTCTTTATGAACTGCACGGCGTGGCGGCGCGAATCATCGCACAGGGCCCGGGTGGGGGGTGAGCACATCGGTCCGAACCGGTCCGCCGCCGCCGCCGCCGCCGCCGCCGCCGCCGCCGCCGCCGCCGCCGCCGCCGCCGTCGCCTCCGGCCGGGCCCCGGCTTCCTCAGTACGACGCGCCGCACGGGATGCTCAGGTTAGGTTCCCCGGGACCCCCCACGGCGGCGAGGGCGGCGAGGACCCCGATGATGTCGCGGTGAGTGCTCTGTCTCTCTCTCTCGCTCTCCCTGTCTCTCTCCCTCTCATGCCGGCCTTCCCTTGCTTCCCAGGCACGCGCTCACGATCCTGGCCTTGTTGACGGGCGTGGCGGCGCCCGCGCTCTCCCAGTCAGGTACGAGTCCTCCGCCACCACGGCGTCCTCGGCGTCCTCGGTGCACTCGTGCGTGACCCTTAACGGCGTGTGTGTGTGTGTGTGTGTCCCTGTTTTGCAGGACCCTTCGACGTCACCACCATCGTCCGGCTTAAGCGGGCGTTCAGCGACGATGGTAAGCCCCACTCGTTGAACGAGGACGACACTTGAATGACGCTGTTTCACTTCAGTCGTTTCTTGTCTCTGTCTTACACCCAGGCCCCGCGGACTGGTCGGCGAAGATACGACAGCTGTGGCCCTGGCGGACCCAGAGTAAGTGTTTCACCCACCAGCCCCTCCCTCCCTCCCTCCCTCCCTCCCTTCGCCGCTTACATCGTTTCGGTTGCAGTCGAGGCGCAGGTCTTCATCCCCAACGGCACGGTGGAGGTCCACGCCCGGACCAACGCCCTCGGCCTGCCGCTGCGCATCGGTGGCGGTGTCCAGGGTGAGATAAGAGATAAGGTGTAAGATAAGGTGAGATCAGAGGAGATGAGCGGCGGGGTGTGTGTGTGTTGTGTGGACAGCGGCCGAGGTGGAGGACCAGGTGCCGGAGTGCGCGGCCTACGGCCCCTGCGACGGCTGGGAGATCAACAAGTGGCTGCAGCAGGCGTCCCCCGTCACCGCGCCGCCCATCCGTAAGTCCCCGGCCGCCGTCGGCGGGCTGCGTTGACGGCGACCTCCGTCGGCGACCTCCGTCACGCACTTGACGACCTATGCTCCGCAGAGCCGCAGCGCCTGGACGGCGACGTGGTCGCCATCGGGGAGACGGTGAAGGTGCGACTGACGACGCGGAAGAACGCGGCCGGCGGCCTGTCCTTCGGGCTGTGCAGCGACGTGGCCTGCGCGTCCATGCTGATGAAGGGCGCCAACGAGCTGTACGAGCTCGCCTACGAGGTGGCCATCCTGCGCTCCAGCGACCTGTACTACGGCAAGCGCGGGGAGTGGGCCGCGGTGAGTTGGGGGGCCAACCGCAATACGGCGGCACCCGAACCCGAACCCGAACCCGAACCCGAACCCGAACCTGACGCACGTCTCTCTGCTGCAGAGCGGCGGTCCGGCCAACGCGACGTTCGCGGAGGGTACCCGGCACACGTTCGTGGGCACCCGGCTCACGCCGTACTCCCTCAAGGTGTGGCACGAGATGAACAAGACGGCGGCCATCCCGGTGCCGCTCGAGCCGGACCGCAACCGGCTCAAGATGTTCTCGGGGCTGGGGCCCACCGCCTACCTGCGAGGTAGCATACCGGGGCCATGTCCGGGAGCGCGGCGGCGGCGGCCAGCACCCGGACCGTCACCTCGCGCTGCTTCGTGTTGCAGAGGACGAGGAGGGCCGGCTCGACGGCGACCTGGTGGCGGTGGGCGAGCGCGTGCGCGTGCACCTCACCAACTACGACCGCGTCGTCATCAGCTTCGGCCTGTGCTCGGACACGGCCTGCAGCGTGGTGGCCATCGACGGCGTGTCCAAGGACAAGCGCATCGACTACCACACGTACGTGACCGGCGAGGGCGAGGTGCGCCAGGGCAGCAGCCCCGTGCTGGACTCGGTGAGTGCGCAGGGCCTCCAGCACCTCCCCGACGGCGGCGGTGCTCACGGTCTACGTGCCCACAGCGCTGCATCAGCTGCGGCACCCGCGCCGGCGTGGCCAAGGGCGGCACCAACCTGTTCGTCGTGCACCGCCGCTCCGAGACCGAGATGGCCGTCTGGCTGGAGGACAACCCCCGGGACGTGGTCACCGTGCCCCTGGAGCCGGACCGCGACCGCCTCAAGCTGGAGACCTTCTTCAGCGTGGCCACCTTCATCAAGGGTGGGTCCGAGGTGGCACGGTAGCCTCTGTCTCACTCCAACCCACGGGCCGCACACGCTGACGGGGCAGTCTCCGTCTCTCTCTCTCTGCCGCAGACACGGTGTGGTCCAGCGAGGGCCGCGACTCTGAGCTGCTCAGCCCGGCGGTGGGCGGGGTCTCGGACGTGGTGTGCGTGTCGCTGGTGTACCTGGCCACCAGCAGGAGGGCGGGCGTGGACCTGCTGGCCCGGGCCCCGGACGGCACCGACCACCGCCTCGCCGCGGTCCGCCCGGACCAGGCCAACGCCTGGCGCTTCAACCGCACCGTCGTCGACCTCCCCCGCGAGCTGCGGCGCACCGACTGGCGGCTCGTCGTGCGGCCGCACCTCCCCGACGGCGACGGCGACAGCGTGCACGTGCAGCGCGTCGGCGGCTGCAACCACCTGGGTGAGTGGAGCGGCGGCGGCGGAGCGCCCGCCAGCCCGGGGGTAGGCAGCCCGCACGGCGCCGGCGCGTGGAGCGGCCGGGGGTGCCTACCCACCAGGCGCTACCAGGCGCCGAGGCCGTGGCCGTGCCTCACCCCCGCCTGTCCCGCCCGCAGACGACGAGGACGTCATGATCCTGGGCGAATCCTCGCTGCCGCTGTACCTGCCGGGCTACAACGTGTCCTGGGGCGCGCCGCGGCAGAAGAGGACGCCCCGTGAGTACAGCGCGGGGGGGCGCAGGACCCCGCAGTGCGGTACGTACGACGCCGACGCCACGCTCACCCTGATCCTGGTCTGCCCCCGCAGCCGCTCGGTGGTGCGCCAACGGGGGCGTCAAGGACGACTTCGGCGCCTGCATCTGCCCGCCGGGCTTCCGCGGCCTCACGTGTGCCGAAGGTGAGTCGAGGCCGTCGGTGAGGCGGTCGGCCGGGGGCCGCGTCTGCACCGCCTTCTTGTGCTGCCGCAGGGTGCGGCGCCAACCGCTACGGCATGGACTGCGGGGGGCGGTGCTCGGAGCTCGGCGACGGCTGCCGCGGCATGCTCTTCTGCGCCCCGGGCCTCCCCTGCGCCTGCGCGCCCGGCTTCAAGGGCGAGACGTGTGACCAGTGTGAGTGCGTTCGCACGCGGCCAGTGTTTCAGACACTTGAAACACTCCTGCACGTAGCCGTCACCGCTCACGCCACTAACGCGACACGCCCCACTTAGCCTGCGACGTGGGCGAGTACGGCAATGACTGCGCGCAGACCTGCCCCTACTGCAAGGACGGCGCGTGCGACCCCTTCACCGGGCAGTGCAGCCAGGACAGGAAGCTGCTCTTCGGCAACGGTGAGCTGTCGCGGGCGCTGCCGCCGCGGGCGCGCGGCCAGGGCTTCGTTTCGTCTGATTGTTTTGCCTCGGGCAGACTGCGGCCGTCCGCCGAGCACCGAGGCGCTGACGGTTAACGGCCAGGTGGCCACGGTGGACAGCTTCCCCTGGCACGGCGCCGTGTACCAGCGCCACGCCTCCGCCAAGCAGTACAAGTTCGCGTGCGGGGCCGCGCTCGTCACGTCGTCCGTCCTCATCTCAGGTACAACTCACAACTTCCCCCCTTTTTCCTTCCTTTTCTTCCGCTCCTCCCGCACAACCCTGTCTCGACGCCGCAGCCGCCCACTGCTTCTACGACCACAACCTGAACCGCCTGCTGCCGGCGGAGCGCTACGCCATCGCCCTGGGGAAGCTCCGCAGCGGCTGGGAGGCGGCGGAGACCGGGACCGTCCACAAGAGCAAGGCGAGTCGGCAGGAGTAGGCACCCGCGGCGGCGGCGGCGGCACCCGCTCCCCGGCGTGTGTCTAACTCTCACGGTCACAGGTGTCGGCCGTGTACATCCCCGACGCGTACCGCGGGCAGATCAGCAACTACCTGGGCGACATCGCGCTGGTGGAGCTGAAGGACCCCGTGCCGCCGGGCCTCAAGATCAGCACCGTCTGCGTGGACCCCGCCGTCACGCTGGTGCCGGAGGAGACCCTGCGGGTGAGGGGCAGCCGTCCACCCCGAGCCGCGGCCGGCTCTGCTGCCGCCACTACCCCGCCGCCTCTGTTCCCCTGCCGCAGGTGGCGGGCTGGGGGGACGAGTTCAGCGCCCTGGACCTCCTGGAGTACGTCAACATGCCCTTCCTGCCCACCAAGACGTGCTACCGACGCGCCTCGGACACCCTCATCAAGTATGTGACGGCCGACAAGTTCTGTTCCATCGTCCAAAGCGGTGAGTGTCATGCGGTGATCACCAGAGGCACCCGTTGCAGTCTCTCAGATTAATTTTAAATTTGTCTCCGCAGAGAAGGACCAGCGACTGGCGAAGGGGGACAGCGGGGGAGGGGCGGTGGTGGAGCGGGACGGCGTCTGGTACCTGCAGGGCGTGGTGTCGCTCCGACAGGGGACTAACGACTACACGTTCACCAACGTCACCCACACGGACCACCTGCAGTGGATCCGAGACACGCTCAAGCTCTCTCCCTAGTCATCGGTTCCATTTCTTTTTTTTTTTTAAATCTTATCTCTCATTTTCAATTTTTTCTTTAGGGGTCATTCAGGATTTATTTTTTTAAAGCCACCCTTGAAGCTTTTATATTTTATTTTGTAAGCAATCTTGGACAGTTGTGTAAAGTTACCCAAAGTTGATTCGCATAGATGTGCGCACTGTCCAATTTTCCTGTGTTGTGATCATCATTTGACATTCATAGTTGTAAGGTAAATTTTAATGTAAATAAATATAGATTAAGTAAAGAAGAATTAGTTTCTTTTATTTTCATATATTCCATGAAGACAATAGTCACTATCCGCAGTTCTTTTGACCTTTGGCACTTTCAGAACATACAATAAACATTTATTTGATCAAAGAAACATTTTGTGACATTTAGATATCATTCATAAGATTACCTAGAACAGGTACATTCATTATCATAAGAATATAGTACATTCCACTTCATCAACACAAATAATGCAGAAGATTTTACAATCTAGATAGGGAAAAAGAAAACAGAAAAAAAAGTCCCCATAATAACTAAACCATAAAAACCACAATAAAGGAGGCCTCGAAACAAACGGCAATGACTAGAAACACCGTATAAGGAAAGCCATTAAATAAATTCTACACATCATAGTTACAGCAAGTAGAGAGGTTGTCAGTACATGGCACCTCCCAGTTATAGCCATACAACCAATTCCCACAGATATGTAGATTGGTCAGGAGCATTTCACAATATTCACACAGTGAAACAGAGGGAGGGGGGAAGGGGGGGGGGGCATTTTTCTAATTAATTTATAGCAATAGATCTAATAAAACTACATCTCCAGTCTTTAAAATTAATGTTTGAAGACCTCGAACAGTGTGGAGTGAACCTTCACAAGTTCATAACTATACATCTCACTGAAGTACCATTAAATTGCACAATCAAAAAGATAAATAGAATTGGGCTACACAAGATGCAACAACACATAAGAGACAACATATTCCGAACTCCACTACCAAGTTTATAACATGTGAGAAGATTCATACACATAACATATTTAACTAATTCAGGTACACATTTTTGTTGCTTTCATTTTACAGTTCTGAAGTCGAGTAAACAACATGTGTAGCTCATGTCTTTTGGGTATTATTTCCCTATTGCACCCTTTAAACCACTACCTTCCCAAAATAAAAATCTCAAACTGCAAAATCTAGCTCTGCTCAAAACCTGCCATCTGCTTGAATCACAGCCTAAAATGAATTATGATTGAAGACAAATGTGAAAGAGACCGAGCTTGTTGTGCTGCTGGGCACACCACAAATATGAGTAACAAGACAGGCCTTTCCCCATGACAAAAGACGGTAAATTCCTCTTACAACACCGGGAAAGATGTTAAGTTTACCTTACCCTAGTAGATTTCTGCCATAATCAAAGTAACTAGTGATGACCACCCATTGAACGGATGAGCTCCCTTCCCCTCACCTTTCTTATCATCATAGTTTTCCCACAAAAATCCTGTACGCTGGTACTCTTTGAACAATGTGTTGACAATGTTTTTCCGTAATTGAGCATATATTTCACCCGCAAGATTTTGGTAAGGTCCAGAAATATTAGCATAATGGTGAAGAGCTCGGCATGCTAAATAATTCATGTTAATCCAAATCTGACCACGCCAATATGGTGGATCGTGTTCTGTATTGCGTGTCATGTACATTGGGGAATTCGGTGAGAGTGAGCGCAGACCTTGATTAGTCCACAACAACGATGGGTCCTTTATATCATTAAGCACTTTCTCCAGATTCTCATGACTCGGCTCCAGAATTTGAAGGAAAAATGGGAACAGGTTGATGTACCCAAACTGCTTGTCTATGTAACGATATTCAGGTTCTGTCAATACGACTCTCACCATGTCATTGTTGGGGTTGCCTGGTTGAGGTGGACCTGTGGGCTTCATTAGGGTCACTGCATCGGTATGCAAGCCAAAATCAGAATATCGAGCTCTGTCTTTTGACCAATGGAGTTTGTCTAGAAGGTCGTTATCTTTGAGCATGAAGTAAGTATTTCGATATTTGTCTCCATCATGACCGAGCAATTCAGAAATTTCAGCCAACACTTCAGCAGCTAAGGCCATCCAGCACCTAAGATCGACATGACGTTCTTCATCAGTTGGGTGTGATGCTCGTGGGTAATCATCGAGTCCAGATGTAAGGGTCTTGGGGTTTAAGAAACGTTCAATATTAGCATCACGACCCCTCCAGCGGTACGTGGTAGGAAGCAAGCCAACTTGAGAGGAGTTGAACCAAGTGAACCACATCTTTAAACGTGGATACAGACGCTCCAGACTATCCAGATGTTCAGGAGTCATGATAATTTCCTCCTTGTGGTTCTGTAGAAGATGCTGAAGAGTAAGGAAGAATGTTGGAGGGTTGGCATTTTCATTATGCTGAATAACAAATTCATGAGGAACCTGGGACAAAAAAATGAGGAAATAATTTTATGAAGAAGCTGAGGTTACAGAGATAGTGAGAGAGTTTGTTACTGGGAGAACAGGTACCTTTGCTAGAGCTTCAGCCCCAAGGATTTGCTCACGTGGTATCCAGCCTTGGATGTTCATGAGATCGAACCAATGACACATTATATCAAGAACAATTTCACGGTCCCATGCAAGTAATAAAAGATTATGAAAACCTTCGTCCCACAAAAAGCCACGGGGAAAATGACTTCGGGATGGAACAGCAGTATACAATGGAGCTTTCCAGTATGGCACAGGTGCCTGAAAAGGAATCAAACAAAGAACTCAGTGGACTGGGTTTTTCATAAGACACAGATAAATATTACAGCTGTAGCTTTGGGGTGGAGAGGCTTGATTATATAGACACAGGTTGAGCATTTTAAGGAAGCAGCCTTATTTGCACAGACTGTGTACATTCTGAGCAAAAAGGACTGACACAGTTACTCCTCCACTTGTGCAAATGTAAACATACATCACAGTTCACAACATAGCACTCACAATATTGTGCTTTGACTGCACGAGAGATGAACCATAGAAGTAAGAAACACCGCCAATCATATTGCTGAATGCAGCCTTGGCAAATTCTTGCATTGTACTATCGTATCCTTTCTCCTTCAATTTAAAGACAGCATCAAACTTTTTGTGGAAGGCTTCTCTTTTAATATTGAGGTCCCTTTCATATCCAGTCTGTTGCACCTCCTGTTCCTACAAATAAAATAAAAAAGTTGACTTGCAGTTTGTGAAGCTTTTGTCACAGGTATGTAAAAGATATGCACAACTCACCATTACATTCGATCCTGATTTGTATACGATTCTTATTCCAAATGGGACTTTACCATCAATCTTCTGAACACTGAAGTTAGGAATGGGATGTGGGTTGTCCTTTGTGCGATACAATTTATATCCCGGCAAAACGATGATCCTTCTCTGGCCAGAAGTGTCACGGATCTGGTGGAAATATTTACTATACATATTAAAATGAATCAAGCAAGAACACTTATAGAAGAATGAAAAAATTAATGAATCTTACCGCACGAAGTGAGTGTTCTGTTATTTCTTTGATCTTGTCAAGACTTGGAATGCGTGTAGTTAAAGAAGAGGTTTGATCAACTTCTCCAAAGTCCCTTTGAATGTTTACAGAAAAGTTTCCTAATTCTTCGGTGTATCCATTGATGCTCGTGATGCCATCACTTGCTGATACTTGTCCAGAGGTCTTCTCTTCTAACCCTGTGTAAAACATTAGAGAGACACCCTGTCCATTGGCTTCTGGAATCTGAAAAAGAAAATAACTTTCAAATCAAACACAAAACAGTTTTAATAATATAAACAAAGACCATATACTTTCTGAAAGTGTATATTATCCAAGATTTACGTAGGTGCTAGCTACATATAGACTTACATACCCTAGCAGACACATTTACATGAGCAATCCATTCTCCACCACGGCGCCCGCCTGGCTTCTTGAAGAATGAGGTAGTGATATTGTACTGGTGATCAATTATATCTTGGACACCAAAGGCATGTCCGTCGTGCTCTTTCCAACCATAAATCAAGTTCTCATTCTGTTCACATGTATGCCTAAACAAAAAGAATTACAGTGATTTAATAGTAACCATGTAAAATTTCATATTTATGATTTACAGCTTTAATACCCACCGAACACCGGCAAAACCAGTTGTGATATGAGACTCAAAATACCACATCAGACCCATTACTGGAGAATTAGGATCCCTTGCTCTAAAACCAAAGTAAGTACCAGACCTATAGGATCCCCAGTAACGGTCAGGAATAGAAAGACCCGAGGCCCCCACAGCCTGCCAGTAGAAAAATAAATAAATATGAGAATAAACTTGACAGTTTTTTTCCTCTGTGGCAGCAAGTATGCCAGTACTTCCATACCTTCTCCTTGTCAAACTGGGTATTCACTCGAGTCTGCAAATACCCATTGTATGTGAGCATGGCAATGAATGCCAGAGCTCCTCCTGTGACCACCATGGCAGACACAGTCATGAACTTTTGCGTCAGTGAGCTTCTCCTGTTGTGGTTGTTGTGCAAACGCCTGAGGTGTGCTTCAAACTCATGAGCGTCAGGACGAATGCGCCTCACATTGCCAGCACCCCCTCTGCCGTTCTGCCTCTGGACTAGAGCGCCAGACCCGGCAGCCACAACAGGGGCAACAGCACGAACAGCTCCTTGGTCAGCACCTTCCCCTTGTGCAGCCTGCCCCTGTCCCTGTGTGTTCTTGTTCTTCCGCTGCCTGGCCATTGCAATCAGCTAGATAAACAAACATATAAAATAAAAAGGAAACTGGTTATAGTAGAAATCAAAAGAGCAAAGATGGGCGAGACTCAGCTCAGCAGACAACCAACAAGGGGAAGAACAGACGACAAGATCGCAAACCGACGTCAGCCGAAGAGACGACATCTCATCTAGTTTTGTTAAGGCAAAGGCGAGACGACGCAACAACTGACAGCAGTCAGCTCAATCAATGGGGGAATCATGACACAAAACAACTCGGAAACGGGGCAGAAACGGCTCGTCCCGCATCAAAAAGACGCGCGAGGACCGAAACCGAACAAACATTACCGATTCAACGGCAGGGAAGTGCCACGACCACACGCTTGGTGTCCAAAGCAGCCGGCGTCTTTGTGGTACAATGGGCAGCAAATAGCAGACTGACCCGTATGCCGAGTGCCGAGTCGTCTGCAGTGTTTACGGACGGCGCTATTCGCAGGGGATCCACATTCCCTGCGAATAGCGCCGGGGAGGGGCGGGGCGGGGGGCGGGGCGGGCGAGGCCGGTGCGCGACGCCGCTGCCTCGGCCAGTCCAGCGACGGCGACCGCCGGGAGCTAGTCAACAGACTCCCACTCCTCCAGCCCTGCCGGCCCTAGCACGTGGCCGTGCGTTCTGTGCTACCGAGTTGCGAAGCAGCCTTCCCTTTTTGGAATGCGCACGTGTTTGCCTTTCGGT